>JAYEVI010000191.1:0-75287 GCA_036346575.1 Dendrocalamus sinicus | reverse complement strand
GACATGCTCCAACAAACCGGAGACGAACTTACTAAACAAACACAGCTGAAAGGCAGACAATGGACTGAGTACGAAATCCGATCACGCATCGAATGATTCCCATATATCGAATCTACAACAGTCCGTACTTATCTCATCTTTGGTTTACTCATTATGACATGCTTTGCTACGCTCCAGTCACAGGGAGGGTGATGAGGGAGAGGCCACCGAGGAACAGCAGGAAGAGGCCGAAGCCCACCGCCAGGGTGACCGTGCCGGCGGCGAGCCCTGTGACAGCCGACGAGGCGGCAACGAGTCCCACGAGAGGAAGGCTGCGGCGCACGTGTTTCGCGGAAACCACCTTGTCCCCGGCCGCTGCGACCGGCGGACCACCCATCTCTGCGCCGGTAGCATTATTAGCGAAACCTGCACACACGTACGGATAAGAAACACCTGTAGTAAGTATCTGTATAGGTACGTGCGTATTTATCTGCCTATTTTTCTAATAAATTGAAATAAAATTATTAATTCGAGCTTACTGGTCAGTCGGCGAAAGGAATCTAACCCGTCCGAAAGGGAAGATGTTTGTACTAGTATAGTTAAATATGCATAAAGTGCTACATAATTATGCTGTTAGTGTATATTGATAGGTCGTTGTTTCCTTGCATTACCCGCCCCATGCTCTCTCCACCTCTCAATGATATCTCCTCTCATTCCTATCACTACGAACTGATTGCGAGGAAAAGGTTTCCAAAGGAAGGATTATTTACTCTGTCAAGAGTATTATATATATCTGGACCGAGCCAACTCTGAAAGAAGAAAACAAGTACTGAGCATTGGTCCCACATCAAGAGACCAATGGTCCTACTGTCTGCTGCTGCTAGTACGGCTAATTGCGAAGGTTTTGGGACGTTGTTTTTTGCCGTGGCTGATGTATATTCGCTACAGTCGGTGGTTTATCTAAAATAAAATAATATAAGGATTTATGCTTTATGTATGTCAACATATTTCTTTTTCTCTTGTTTATCAATATGTTTAAGTCTTTTTAGATAGATATAGTGTTTGCCATATGGGGACACTAATTCTTAGCATATGAGGATATACATTGTGTAAGCTTATATTCTAAGCTATAAAAATAAAATCGATGCGGGTTTGTGCCCTCACCTTTTAGCATGCATCTGTCCTGACTACAGTTTATTAGTATAATGAATAATGATAAATAAAAAAGGCAAAGTGACTAAAAGTAAAAAGAATGGACATGAAACCGAGAACGCACTGAGCACGCATGTGGGTTGACTCGATCTGCAAGAACAAAAAATGCTAGCGCGTGCACGTGTGCATGGGCTCCATCGCTTACCAACACCTCGGCGAACGGGATGGTGATCGCGGCGCTGAGCGTCTTGAGGAGAGCCTCGCCGCAGGACTTGCCGGGCTCGTGCACGAACATGATGACGTTGCCGGCCTCCGCTGCTGGCAGCGCCGGCGACTCCTCCAGGCAAGGGATCTTGTACGGCGGGGTGCGCATCCATGCCTTGTGGTCGCACAACGGGTCGACGTCGTCCAGCCAGACGTACATGTGCCCGCTCTCCAGCTCGAACAGCGCGTCCATGTTCTCTTGCACCTTGGTGCGGGCCGCGTCCAAGTACGCCACCTTGTCGTACTCCGGCAACTGCAGCAAGCACTTGGAGTAGTCTATGGCGAACTGGGACTGGTCCTCAGTGGCGTGCACCACCGGCTGGACCTCGCGGACGACGCAGCCCTCGGAGCGGAGCGCGCGGCGGTGGTCCTCCGCCACGTCGGAATGCACGGCAACCACCAGAGGGTAGGCCGAGCCGGCCTTGCGCAGGCCCTGGCCAGGCGCACTACGGCCTGCACGTGGTGGTCGCCGGCGCCGCTCATGAGCGTCAAGTAAGCCCTCGCCGGGAAGTATTCCAGGTGCTCGCAGTCGTCCACGGTCGCAGAATTCGCGGCCGCGCCGGACTCGGACATGGATTATGGAGTGGGATTAATTAGGGAGGTCGAGGTGGTAGGCTAACTTGGCTTCTTAACTGTGCTGCGGCTTAATTTCGTGCGAGGGGAAGCGCGCGTTTAAATAACCACAAGATAAAATGCAGTGGCTTACTCCGGATGTGGGGCCGTGTGAGATCGTGGACGTACGCGTGGGCGGGGGCCGGGTATCGGATGGTGCCCGTGGGGTGAACGCGAAGATTCCAAAGGGCATGTTTGGGGAGGAGAGGAAATTTCCTTGCGTTGTAGCGTCTAGTTTACGAACGCGGCTTCCCTGCGCCTTCCTCCCTGATTCTATTGATTCCCATGGTATGAACAGTTTGTATTTATTATGGTGGTGCCTGCACCTTCTTCTTCACAGGAACGGGGAACATGGAAGTCGCATCCCTAGTTTACCCCTGGTGTTAGTTTTTTGTTAGCGTCTATACCAAAATCAAATGGGGAATTGGGACCTAGGATAGTTAATGATGTCACCTTTTGTTAGCATGTACCACTGATGTTAGCGGGTGCTTATTTGGTCTTAGAAGCCTATGTGATCCGTAGGGCTTAAAAGCTCATGGCTTATGGCTAAAAACAACGTAGTTGGTTTGGAAAAATATCAGAATGATGGATGCTTATTTAGCATAATTAAATTTAAAAAATTAAAAATATAAAAATATGTTAGCCCAATATGTATAATACAAACGAATCACAAAAAAAAGAACCGCCAAAAAAGCTCAACAAAAAGCCAAAAGTTCGGAAAAAAGACGAAATTTATGAATAGTGAAAAATAAGCCAGAAGCTCAAGCCGAACCGATCAGGACCGTATAGAGACTTTTTCATTGTGATTACTGATAGTTTTTCAATATAATTAAATTTTAAAAAGAAAAATTATATCATTATAAATAATGTAAAGAAATAAAAAAACAAAATAGACAAAAATATGCTAAAAAGAAAAAAAGAAAATTAGAAAGCTAGAAGCTAAAAGCTTAATTGAGCACTGAGCTTTTGTTAGCATGTAGCACAGATGTTAACTTTTGTTAGCGTGTACCAAAATCAGATGGGGAATTGGGACCTAGGATAGTAATTAATGATGTTAGCTTTTGTTAGCTTAGGTACCGGGGACTTTACTACTAGATGTGCTCTTAGATTTTGTTAGTAAGAATCCATCAACGTTCTAGTTTCAATATGTTTTTTTATGTAAAATTGGAAGGAAAGAATAGCACTACGGCAACGAATGGCCCCACCACTGAATTGTTTCGAACCAGACTGTCGGTCCTATAGTCAGTAACAATTCCTGAACTTATATGGTATATATGTCGGGAGGATAGTATCTCGGCCGGGAAAGATATGCTGCGACAATGCATGTTCAAACGACAGTTGGGGGCAGTTGGCCTTGCCTTGTGTGGGGCACCCCTTGTTGCTACGAAACAACGGCGGCGTATTATTCTTTTCAAGACACATTTGATTTTGCATAATGTTGCAGCACTGGTGAGTAACCACCAAGTTGCTTATTCCTGTCATTTCTCTTTCTTTATTAGAATTCTCTCGCCTTTTTTTCCTGAGATTCTTTCCTATGTTTTCCTTAGAAGAGATCCCATATTCTCCGGGACGCCAAACAGCTTTTAATGTCTTTTTTTTTGCTGCCGCACGTAGTTGTTTGCGATCCTACAAGCATATACTACATGACCATGAATCACAGATACCGGCCCCAACAGTTTCAATGCATGTTCTGCACCAGCTTATCAATCTCTTTTGGAGTTGGTTTTGAATGAGGAATATGCTTATATGCTTTTCTCAACCGTGATTTGTATAATTTAAAATACGATAAATAGTGGATAGATGTGATTTATATCTTCGTGTGCTTTAAGATTAGCACTTCTCAATGAATGATCAACTACAATTTAGGAATCGAGCACGCCGCAGGCAATCCTCTACATGTGTCAAGGAAATTTAATTACGGAATAACCTAACCAAATTGCAAGCTTAGTTTAGTCACAAGCAAGAGTGGGTGCTCGGTTAAGCTAAAAAACTGTGGCTTATAGCTGAAAATGCACTGTAGTTGGCTGAAATTTTACAGTAGCTGAAGGTGGCTTATTTGGTGTAATTAAATTTAAAAAAATTAAAAATAGAAAAATATGTTAGCTCATCTCGAACAACACAAATGAATACAGGAAAAAAGAACCGGAAAAAAGCTCAAAAAAGCGAAAAAATCTGAAACCTTTGTCTTACTGCAAAGATCTCTCGACCATTGGTACTTTTGAACGGTATGCTTTTTCAAAGTCGAACCTTTCTAACATCTTTTGAGTATAGGCTAACTGATGCACTAATATCCGTTCGGGCACATGCTCAAGCTGCAAGCCTAGGCAATATTTGGTTTTACCTAATTTTTTTCATTTCAAACTCCGACTAATATTAATATAGTATAGTCCAGTCTCAAATAAAAGAAGTTGTTCTAATACCTTATTTTTCACTTTCTTCACATTTTGTAATGAGTAGGTATTACTTACCATATTCTTGTTCAGTCTCTATGTGGAGTGGAAACCATTAGCACAAATATCTTTGAAATTTAGGAGAGTTGTAGTCGATTATAAGTACAATAAGGCTTATTCAATGATCAAAGCTGTGCCCATCGAGAATATAATTGTGGCCCTTCATGAGCTTATTATACAAGCATCGCTGCTCGCAATTATCGAAGACTACCAACATTGTTGATGATCGACTGAAAGAATTTCGTCTCTCAAGATGATATTTGTTGTGCCGTTATCAGCTAAGCACACTTTCTCTATAGGACGCCATACACATTCTTCTCAATCCATGTAAAGGAGGCCTAGAAGTCGGCCGAAGAGCGTAGTCATATTGATAACGTGTTATGTAATCATCGTCAGCGAGTCCAGTCCGTTCATCACCGTCGTAGTGGAAGAATCGCACATACGCAAATACAGAAAGTAAAATGATGCACAGAAATGGGGAACTCTTTCTTCTTTATTTATTTATTTCTCTTCTTGAAAAGCCCGTACAATAGATTATAGCCCCTGCAAATAGACTAAAGGGCCCTGCTAGAGTTGGATGGGACGCCCACCCCACGGGCCGGCTACTGGGCCAAGTCCACGGTTTCCCGACACATCCTACGCGCAAGCAACACCGCGCATGACAAGAGTGAGGCCAACCAGCAGCAGCATGAAGAGTCCGAGGCATAGCACCGGCGGATCGGCGGCGCCGGCGCCGACGACCGCTGTGACCGCCGACGACGCCATGAAGATTCCGAGAACAGCAAGGTTCTGCCCCGTGCATATAGTCCGGGCAGCTGTGGGGTGGTCTGACATCCAGATAGCGAGTACGATGACGTTGACTCCGGCGAGGATGCCGACGAGGTCGAGGAGCGGCGAGTGCCCCCCGGCGGCCTGTGTGGCGCCGAGTGAGTTGATTGCTGCGCAGATGCCAAGCAACGCAAGGAGACCGACGGCCGTCAGCGAGCAGCTGCTGGAAGTCATCTTGACGTCCCGGACCTTATCTGCACGAGGAAAAGAAATGTTGGCGCTCGCGAGTTTCGGTGAATGAGAGACATCAGAAATGGGCTTGAATGTCAATGCATGTCGCTGTCTTCCGAGTTCCGACAAAAAAATTCCCTGAAAAATCACTTTAACTGTCGTCTGTCGCTGTCAGTCAAAATCGGACTCGTCAAAGTCGTGGCCGGCGCGCGCGGACTTCACCGCCGAGTTTGCGCCGCCCGTCGCCGGGCCACGACCAGAGCGCGCCGCCCTTTGCCGGTGGAGCTCGATTGGCCTGCAATCCTGCATGTCTCCTGCCCGGCCAGTGGCCGGAAATACGTTCGGGGATCAAACAGTGTGTCGGCGTCTCCGCCCGTAGCCCAGGGACATGCGCCGTGTGGCAGGAGCACTTAGACTCGCCGCGTGTGCGCCCCCGTCGCAGGCAGGAGTATGATCGCGCTGATGGCGGGCCGCCTCGCAGAGTGCGCGCACACAGCTTGTCCCCTCTCCTCCCACTCCCGCATGACTCGATCGATGCTGGCCGCCCAATCCCCAGCCCGGAGGGCACGCGGACCGCCTGTAGCCTGCGCCCCGTCACCGGCGCCGACCAGGCCACAGCGCATGTCATATGCGCTCATGGTCCCATGTCCATGTAGCGCGGCCTGCACACCTTCCCGGCTCGTCGGCAAGAGCACCGCCGGTCCTGATGGTGCGGCGGCACAGCAAAGCGCGGCGCTTGTGCCGCTTCCTCTTCCACATAGCTCGATGCGGCGCCGAATCCCCGGAGACTACATGCCTCTCAGAGCGCGGGCGCCGAGGTCGATCCGCTTTCGCTGGCGTTCCCGCCGTCGCGCGCCGCGCCGTTGCCGAGCAAGCACCTTCCCGAGCTCGCGATGTCGTCTCGTCCACGTCCTCTATTCGTTGGCGGCGACGACGGGCGGGTCATGGTAGGTTGTGCGCGGACGACGGCGGCGGCGATAACGATGGGGCCATGGGGCGAGGTGCGGTGGCGCGGCCGGAGAAGCGAGGCCGCACGAGGGTAGCGAGCAGCGTAGGCGGCGGGCGGGAGGTGGCGCGCGCCGAGGCGCCGGTGGCCTCGATCGCCGCGATGCATGGCCCAGCCGGGGTGGCGAGGTGAGGCGAAGCGGGCATCCACCAAGCAGAGCTAGCTAGCTCCCGTCCCTTCCCCAGCCAAGACGGAAGCAAAAAAAAAACGCAAGGTGCAGTGTAATATCTGGGCCGTATAAGCCCAGCTCGGCCCATTTTGTGCCACGTATATGACCGAGAGAGAGCAGAGGAGAAGCCAAAACCAGATTTTCTCCTCCCCGTGCTCACCGCACCGCTGCCATCTCCGTGCTCTCGTTGTGCTGCCGTCGCTGCCGCTGCGCGCTCTTCCCCTGCGCGATCGTCGCCGTCTGGGTTGCGGGCGCCATCGCGCCGCTTATCGCCGTCTTCCCACGCGCGCGGCACGCGTCGCCGCTACCGCCGCCGCCCTCGGCTTCGCGCGTCGCCGTTGCTTCGCCGCCACGCCGCCCTAGCCGTGCGCTGCCGCCTCAGCGTGCTCGCCGCCTCCGCTTCGCCGCCGCCGCCTCCACGAGGGGCGGAGGAGGGCTGGCCCGTCCGAGTGGAGCGAGGAGGGCCGCCGTTGAGGAGACGGAGGGCGGCCGCCGTGGAAGGGAGAAGAGGAGGGCGTCGGTGTGGAGAAAGAGGAGGAGGAGAGCTGCTGGCGTGAAAAGCAAAGGAAGAAGGGAGCTGCCGGCCGGGTGGAAGAAAAAGAAAAGAAAGAAGTGAGCACCGGCCGAAGGAAAAGAAAAGGAGAGAGAAAAAAAGAAGAAAGAGGAAAAAAAGAAAGAGAGGAGAGGGGAGGCCGATCTGCGGTCAAATCTGCCCGATCCGACAGAAAAAGAGGGCTGTCCCGATCCGATCGTTCGGGACCAGGGTAATGCCTTGAAAACCTTTATCCCTGTGTATTTTCCGAGTCGGGCGTAAATAGTATACCGATAATTAGAGTCGATGCATGTGACTATTTAATTATCGTTATTAATATAAATGCCCGGTCGGTACAATCGGTACTGCCACTATTAATTTGATCGATCCGTGGCAGAGAAGGGAGGAGAGAGCAAATTGAGATTAAACAGTGTAGTCGATTAAAGTGAGATTAAGCGTATAGAGTTCGATTGGCGAGTATAAATAGTGAAATCGCTGATTTTACAGATTTGGTTAAGCACTGGGACAACGGGAAGTTGTCCGGTGGTACAGGATTTGTTTATGTCGGATTGGACGTTAAAGCGATGTATTTACTCGTAATTGAATGTATGGTATGAGTGATAAATTGAAATAATTAATGCTTGTTCAGGTGGCGGTTCGAGTTTGGTGCCGTCCACGCACCGTCCGCCAGGTTAACAGGCAAGTGCATGGTAGACAGTAAATAGTGATGAATGTTATTCGTGTTTCCATGCCATGGTTTACAGTATTTATGAGATGATGCATATGATTATGTGCTAATCATACTTTGATGAGTAATGTTTATGATTAGACATTCACATTTGAGGCATATTGCATCATGCAACATGCATAAGAGCAGTCGGTGAGAAAGTCATGACTAGTCCGGAGAGCTCTTGAATAAGAGCCGGAGTCGGTGAGAAAGTCATATGACTAGTCCGAGTGCTCTGAATAAGACCTCAGAGGTAGGCAAATGAGTGGTCCATCGGCGGGTGGGCGCTCGCTATACCGGATACGCTACTGATTCTGAGCATACAGATGCATTGCATGATATTGCATTGCATTACAATGGAAAGTAATCTGATTCTGAGCGATTGTGATTCTGATTTACGATTCTGATTGTGATTTACGATTTCTGATTCTGATTTGTGATTTATTTCGATTCATATTGTGATTTACTGATTTCTGATTCTGATTCGCTTTACGTTTACGAGACATAGGGTTGAATTACATATTACAGACCTAGAATTGATTTACGATATCGCGATTCTGAGACTTAGCTTACGATTCTGATCATAGAGTGGAATTACAGCTTACAGTTCATGAAGTTGATTGAATTGACTAAAGTGATGTTACTGTTTTATCGTGTGCTTGCTGAGTCTCCGGACTCACCCTTGCTTTGTCGTTGTTTTTAGGTGAAGAATGGCGACATGCATGGAATGGGAGTAGCACTTTGGCACCGCAGATGAAATAACGGTTTAACCGTATACGAGTCTTTATGTTTGTTATAATGCTAAGACTTGTGGCTCATTGTTTGGGTTAGCTTGCTTGCGAGCCAGGATGGCGGATCTCCATGGTCGTGGAGTCCACCGTTTCTGTTTATGTTTAACTTGTGAAATATGAACTTAGTTGCTTTTGCAATTATCCTATTGTTATTTGTGGTTTGATATCTGTGGGTAATGATATAAAAGGAACAGAGGAGGTGCTGCTAAAAGTTGAATTAGCAACACCTTTGAATCGGTAAGGGTGTAGTGGTAGCATCTTGGACCCTGTGGAGGGTCGGGGTGTTACAGTTGGTATCAGAGCGGGCATTAGGTCCGTCGTAAAGAAATTTGATTTAGGCCTAATAATAAAATTTGACACACTTTGTTGCACAGTAGGATGGGTTTGGGATTTGCATTGCATATGCGTTTCCCCAATTATGTTGTGGATTTGTATTGTTACAGTTGATGATTGTGTGATTGCTTCTGTGTGTGGCGAGATGCCGAGAGGTAGAGTCGTGGTCGCGGCGCGCCAGAGGCCGTGGAGGCCGTGGGCGTGGCGTGCCCAAGCGAGCCATCGCTAGAGGTTCAGCAGAGGCACCGGCGTGGAAGTTGGGTCCGCCGAGCATGTGTGGCGAGGATCGAGCAAGGTCTT
Organism: Dendrocalamus sinicus; assembly: GCA_036346575.1. Taxonomy (NCBI): domain Eukaryota; kingdom Viridiplantae; phylum Streptophyta; class Magnoliopsida; order Poales; family Poaceae; genus Dendrocalamus; species Dendrocalamus sinicus. Next base: position 65,973 of record JAYEVI010000191.1, on the reverse strand, counting down.
CACCTTGTTGCGGGAGTTCGTAGAGGAGGTTGGCGTTACGGCGACAAGCGCTGCAGCTGCTGCGGCGCCGCACTGCTGCTGTCCCGATCGCGATCCGGTCGCGCCGGGCCAAGAATGGGCCTTCGCGAATGGATGGCGTTGCGGTTGGACACCTTTGATGGGACGAGCACGCCGATTCAAGCCGCAGGCGGATTTGCGCTATATGGGAAGACAGTTTGAAGCGTTAGAGATGACTTCACAAAGAGAGCTCGTTTTGTGGCCTTTCGGTTGAAAGGTCGAGCGGACATCCGGTGGGAGGGAGTCCTTTAGCCGGACCCCTGCCGATGGTCCAGCCACCTGGGAGGTCTTCGTCGAGCAGTTCAAGGCGAAGTACTACCCAGAGTCTTTTGTGGAGAGTATGGAGGTTGCCTTGTCGACCCTTGTGCAAGGAAAGATGGCAGAGGCGAGCACGCAGGCGCGGTTCAATGACTTGATTCGCCTGCACCGTCGGTGCCGCAAAGTGACCTTGAGAAGGCTAAAAGATTCCGCCGAGGGCTCAGTTCTGAGTATCGGCATGTTATGGGTGCTACTGCGCCACGTGACTTTAGGTCAGTGGTCGAGCAGGCCAGAGGGATGGAGTTGGAGATGCACCTTACTAAAGGGTCGCAACCCTCTGGTGGTCAGAGTGCTTCTGGTGGTGACCAGAAGAGGAGCTATAGTGAGAAGGGTGGGTCATCTCAGCGGCCCGCTCCTAAGAAGTCCAAGTGGAGTCGACGTTCTTCACAGCCATCCAAGTCTAAATCATTGATATCGTCGTCTCCTGCACCACCAGCTTTGCGTCCTGTCCCTGGGCAGGGAATGATTTGCTTTAAGTGTGGTGGTGAACACCGAGCTGCTGAGTGTACCTGGACAGGGGAGTGTCGACATTGTGGCCGGATGGGCCATATGGAGAAGGTCTGTCGACAGAATCCCTCCAGTATCATTAAGTGGGAGCCAGTGTCTACATCATCGAATGTCTCATCCCGGGTCACCAGTGTTGGCATTGCTCCTACACGCACAGCCTTCTGGCGCGCGCCGTCGGATATGCGGCCTCCTACTCAGCTACACCGCTTGAGATGCTGCACGTCTCCCTTCCGATGCCGTCACAGCAGAGTGTTGGGGGTCTTACCGCCCGATGCCGCCGAGTCTACACATTGCACGCCATCGAGTGCGAGTCGACCGGACGTGGTGACAGGTACTTTGTTAGTGGATTCACACAGTGCTTTTGTTCTTTTTGACTCCGGTGCCACGTATTCCTTTGTTTCCTGTGAGTTTGCTAGAAAGGCAAAATTGAGTATGCAACAGATTTCACAGTCGGTTAAAGTCAATTCTGCAGGGGGTATTATTATTAGCTCTATGGTTTGTCCCGGATGCATGGTTTCCATAGATGGCGAGGATTTTGTGGCTAACCTTATGGTTATACCGATAGAGAATTTTGATGTTATCCTCGGTATGGATTGGTTACATCGCTACCGGGCAGTGATTTCCTGTTTCTGGAGGACAATCACTTTGCAAGCTCCTTCAGGGGAGGAGATAGTTTTTCAGGGGAATGCACCTCCAGGTTCTCTTTTTGTGTTGGCCAGCCTGTTCTCTGGCCGACGAATGTTTAAGTGTGGGTTACTTCTATCACTTGTGGAAAAACCGAGTGCGCCTTTGCGCGTTGAGGATATTCCAGTGGTATGCGAGTACCCCGACATATTTCCTGATGAGCTTCCGGAAATGCCACCCGCAAGAGATGTGGAGTTTAGGATTGAACTTGTTCCTGGCACTCGACCTATCTCTATGTCCCCGTACCGTTTAGCACGACCACTCCAAGAAGAGTTGAAGAAACAATTGGATGGATTGTTATCCAAGGGGTTGATCCGTCGCAGTGTATCACCTTGGGGAGCACCCGTCCTATTTACTGAGAAGAAAGATGGGAGTTGGCGCATGTGTATAGATTATCGTGCTCTTAATCGAGTGACCATCAAGAATAAATACCCATTGCCTCGCATTGAGGACTTGTTTGATCAATTGAAGGGAGCTAAGGTGTTTTCTAAAATTGATCTACAATGCTGGTATAATCGATTCGAGTGCGGGAGCAAGATATTGAAAAGATGACTTTCTCTACGAGGTATGGGCACTATGAGTATAAAGTTATGTCCTTTGGACTAACAAATGCGCTGCTATCTTTATGGAGACAATGAACGACATGTTACACAAGTATTTGGATAACTTTGTAGTTGTGTTCATTGATGATATCTTGATTTATTCCAAGACGGAGGAAGAGCATGAGCGGCATTTGAGGCTTGTGCTTGAGACTACGAGGGAAAATCAATTCTTTGCCAAGTTAAAGAAATGTGAGTTCGGATTTACGAAGTGGGCTTCCTAGGACATGTGATTAACCAGAGGGCATTTCAAAGATCCACCAAGATTTCTACAGTAGTAGACTGGAAGAGACCGTCCAATGTTAAGGAGGTGAGAAGTTTTCTCGGCTTAGCTGGTTATTACAGGCGTTTTGTGAAGGATTTCTCCATTATTGCTAAGCCAATGTCTCAACTCACGCGAAAGGGCGTGAAATTCCAGTGGACCGGTGAATGTGAGCGCAGTTTCAATGTTTTGAAAGAGAAATTGGTAACCGCTCCTGTTCTCACTCTTCCTGAGCCAGGGAAGCGTTTCACGGTCTACTCGGATGCATCGCGAGTAGGTTTGGGTTGCGTGCTCATGCAAGACAACAAAGTGATCGCGTTTGCCTCGCGACAATTAAAGAAACATGAGCAGAATTACCCTACTCACGATTTAGAGCTGGCCGCAGTGGTTTTTGCTCTAAAGATTTGGAGGCATTATTTGTATGGAGAATCCTGTGATATTTTTACTGACCACAAGAGCCTCAAGTATATCTTCACTCAAAAAGAATTGAATTTGAGGCAAAGAAGGTGGTTAGAACTGATAAAGGATTATGATCTCACTCTCGGTACCATCCGGCAAAGCAAATGTGGTTGCGATGCCCTTAGTCGCAAGACGACACCCTCTACTGCAGGTTGTCTCGTTGCTGACTTTGAGCGGATGGGAATTTCCTATTGTTATGCCGGTACAGCACAGGTAGAGACACAATTGTTACTGGAATCGGCAATTCCAGAACGGGTGAAAGAAGCACAACAGCACGATAGATTGCTTCAAAAAGTGAGGAAGCGCCTCGATGAAGGAAAATCAGGGGATTTCAGTCTTGATGAGTCGGGCGTAATACGGTTTAGAGGCCGTCTTTGCGTGCCACAAAAGGCTTAGGTCAAGGATGATATTTTGAGAGAGGCTCATCGTACCCCGTACACGGTACATCCTGACGAGAACAAGATGTATCGGGATCTGAAAAAGAGCTTTTGGTGGAAGAGGATGAAAGTGGATGTCGCACAGTATGTGGCGTCTTGCGGGATTTGCCAGCAAGTGAAGGCTGAGCATAAGCGTCCTGCTGGATTAATGCAGCCTTTAGATGTTCCACAGTGGCCATGGGATGATGTTACCATGGACTTTGTAATTGGCTTGCCTCGTAGTCAGCGAGGTAAGGATGCAATTTGGGTAGTGGTGGACCGATTCAGTAAGTCCGCGCACTTCATCCCTATACGTACGACGAATACAGCGAGTGATTTGGCACCCGTTTATGTGCGTGAGATAGTGAGGTTGCATGGTGTGCCCAAGACGATAGTTTCGGACAGAGATGCCAAGTTTGTCTCCAAATTTTGGGAGAGTTTGCAAAGCGCTTTGGGCACAAAACTTCAGTTTAGTACTGCTTTCCACCCACAGACAGATGGGCAATCCGAACGCACCATTCAAACACTAGAGGACATGTTGAGGTCCTGTGTTCTGTCATGGAAGGGTAGCTGGGAGGATCACTTGGCACTCGCGGAGTTTGCCTATAACAACAGCTACCACTCCAGTGTTCGGGTCGCGCCATTTGAGGTTCTGTATGGGCGGAAATGTAGATCACCACTCTGTTGGGATGCCGTAGGTGAAAAGGCAGTTCTAGGACCGGATTGGGTCCAACAGACAGTGGAACGAGTGGCGGAAATTAGACAGAATCTGCTAGCTGCCCAGAGTAGGCAGAAGAGTTATGCAGATGTTAGAAGGCGAGACTTAGAGTTTGAAGTGGGGGATCATGTGCTCTTGAGAGTGTCTCCCACTAAAGGGATTGTGAGATTTGGGATCAAAGGGAAGCTTAGCCCACGGTATATTGGGCCGTTTCCGATTCAGGCACGGATTGGAAAGTCAGCATATCGTTTGGGTCTTCCCGAGTCTATGCGAGGAGTGCATAACGTGTTTCATGTTTCTATGTTGAGAAAGTACTTAAGGGATCCGGAACATGAGATTGTTCTAGAACCATTGCCCCTTAAGCAAGACCTCACCTTCGAGTCCCGTCCAGTTCGGATTCTGGAGGAATCGGAGAGAGTGTTGAGGCACAGGACGTTAAAATATGTGAAAGTGCTATGGTCGCATCAAACTGAACGAGAAGCGACGTGGGAATTGGAATCTCGCATGCGCGAGAAATACCCAGAGTTGTTCTCTACGGGTACGAGTTACAGTTGATTTATGTTTGATTCTGTTGTTTGTTTTTCGTACAGATTATTGAGTTCGAGTGGGGTCGAATTCGTTAAGAAAGTAGAATGTAATATCTGGGCCGTATAAGCCCGGCTCGCCCATTTTGTGCCACGATATGACCGAGAGAGAGGCAGAGGAGAAGCCAAAACCAGATTTTCTCCTCCCGTGCTCACCGCAGCTTTGCCATCTCCCGTGCTCGTTGTACTGCCGTCGCTGCGCCGCCGCCGCTCTTCCCCTTGCGCGGCCGTCGCCGTCCCGGGTTGCGGAGCGCCATCGCCGCCGCTTGTCGCCGTCTTCCCACGCGCGCTTGGCGTCGCCGCCGTGCGCCGCCGCCCTCGGCTCGCGCGCGCCGCCGTTCTTTGCGCGCCACGCCGCCCTAGCCGTGCGCGCCGCCTCAGCGTGCTCGCTCGCCTCCCGCTTCGCCGCGCCGCTGCTCCACGGGGGTGGAGGAGGCTGGCCGGTCGAGTGGAGCGGGAGGGGCCGCCGTGAGGGGAGGCGGGGAGGGCGGCCGCCGTGGAAGGGAGAAGAGGAGGCGTCGGTACTGTGGAGAAAGAGGAGGAGGAGAGCTCCGGCGTGAAAAGCAAAGGAAGAAGGAGCCGCCGGCGGGTGGAAGAAAAAGAAAAGAAAGAAGTGAGCACCGCCGAAGGAAAAGAAAAGGAGAGAGAGAAAAAGAAGAAAGAGGAAAAAAGAAAGAGAGGAGAGGAGGCCGATCTGCGGTCAAATCGCCCGATCCGAAGCGAGAAAGAGAGGCTGTCCCGATCCGATCGTTCGGGACCAGGGTAATGCCTTGAAAACCTTTATCCCTGTGTATTTTCCGAGTCGGGCGTAAATAGTATACCGATAATTAGAGTCGATGCATGTGACTATTTAATTATCGTTATTAATATAAATGCCCGGTCGGTACAATCGGTACTGCCACTATTAATTTGATCGATCCGTGGCAGAGAAGGGAGGAGAGAGCAAATTGAGATTAAACAGTGTAGTCGATTAAAGTGAGATTAAGCGTATAGAGTTCGATTGGCGAGTATAAATAGTGAAATCGCTGATTTTACTGATTTGGTTAAGCAACGGGACAACGGAAGTTGTCGGTGGTACGAGATTTGTTTATGTCGGATTGGGCGTTAAGCGATGTATTTACTCGTAATTGAATGTATGGTATGAGTGATAAATTGAAATAATTAATGCTTGTTCAGGTGGCGGTTCGAGTTTGGTGCCGTCCACGCACCGTCCGCCAGGTTAACAGGCAAGTGCATGGTAGACAGTAAATAGTGATGAATGTTATTCGTGTTTCCATGCCATGGTTTACAGTATTTATGAGATGATGCATATGATTATGTGCTAATCATACTTTGATGAGTAATGTTTATGATTAGACATTCACATTTGAGGCATATTGCATCATGCAACATGCATAAGAGCCAGGTCGGTGAGAAAGTCATGACTAGTCCGGAGAGCTCTTGAATAAGAGCCAGGTCGTTGAGAAAGTCATATGACTAGTCCGGAGTGCTCTGGAATAAGACCTACAGAGGTAGGCAAATGAGTGGTCCATCGACGGGTGGACGCTCCGCTATACCGGTATACGCTACAGTTACAGAGCATACAGATGCATTGCATGATATTGCATTGCATTACGATGATGAAAGTAATCTGATTCTGACGATTTGTGATTCTGATTTCTGATTCTGATTGTGATTCTGATTTACGATTCTGATTGTGATTCTGATTTCACGATTCTGATTGTGATTCTGATTTACTGATTCTGATTGCGCTTTCTGATTTACTGAGACATAGGTTGAATTACATATTACAGACCTAGAATTGATTTACGATATCGATTCTGACTTAGCTTACGCTTTACGATCATAGAGTGGAATTACAGCTTACAGTTCATGAAGTTGATTGAATTGACTAAAGTGATGTTACTGTTTTATCGTGTGCTTGCTGAGTCTCCGGACTCACGCTTGCTTTGTCGTTGTTTTTAGGTGAAGAATGACGACATGCATGGAATGGGAGTAGCACTTTTGGCACTGCACAGATGAAATAACAGTTTAACCGTATACGGAGTCTTTATGTTTGTTATAATGCTAAGACTTGTGGCTCGCTGTTTGGGTTAGCTTGCTTGCGAGCCAGGATGGCGGATCTCCATGGTCGTGGAGTCCACCGTTTCTGTTTATGTTTAACTTGTGAAATATGAACTTAGTTGCTTTTGCAATTATCCTACTGTTATTTGTGGTTTGATATCTGTGGGTAATGATATAAAAGGAACAGAGGAGGTGCTGCTAAAAGTTGAATTAGCAACACCTTTGAATCGGTAAGGGTGTAGTGGTAGCATCTTGGACCCTGTGGAGGGTCGGGGTGTTACATGCAGTGCAAGGGCAGAGAGCCAACAGCGCACAAAACAGAGCGCCGCCCTTCGCGGTGGGAGCCGTAGAGCATGCAGAGGTCAAATTGGCCCGCAGACGGCGACAGATCAGAGTACTGTACAGTGGGCAGGATTGGCAACGGCAGTGATGGTGGAGAGGCAGTGGCAGGCTGGCGGGAAAGAGGGTGGCGCGGAGGAGGCGGACCGCCGAGCGAGGTGAGGGCCCAAGACGGAAACAAAACAGAGCTTTGATTGAGTAATGACTGGAATTAGTAATGGTTACCTTGCTTCCCGTGGCGATCGAGGAGAGCTTTGGTTGATTGATTGGTTGGTTGATCTAGGAGACGAGCTGCTAAGTGAATTGTAAAGTCTTGTTCGAACCTCAAAACAATCGTAGGAGAGATGAGTTTTAAATAGGAGGTTTTGTTTCGGCTTTCGACTTAGGATTTGTTGTTTAGTACTACACGCAAAGGCCTTTTATGAGAGCCATTTGATGCGCACCCGCAAGTGTTAAGCTTGTTCGGACGGCGCAAGTGTAAACACTGGACTTGCACTGTCACGAGTGACGAAAGCTTCGGGAGCGAATGGGATTGGAGACCCCAGTAGTTCTAATGTAAACTAGAATAAAGCGAGAACAACGTGTATATCCATATCCACCTACGATCTGTTGCTTGTTTAGAGATACATGACAGACCCGCACACAATCCACACACCACACGTACACATACGTATATACGTCTCTTACACGTTAGAAAATTAATCGGATGCTTGAACGGTTTTCGGAGCACAGGTACGTACTGTCTCACTTAACAAGCATACGTGTATATTCCATTTTTTATTCAGATGAGCACACCCGCGTTAAGTGAAATTGGAACATGGGTGGACTCGAGCGTCCACATGCTTGTAGCCAATTGAGCTACGCCCAGTTCTTGTGCTGCTGTGGTTTACGACAACTTAGCAATCGCTATGATTACACTTAAAGTCGTTACAACCCCTTCTTGTTTGCTCCAGGGGCGGACCCAGGGCCCGGCGACCCTGGGCCCCTGCCCGGGCTCATCTCTTGTGACAAACTATTGTGCTATTCGGCCGGTGAATAGAATATTCCAATGCGGCCGGGAGACAGTTCTATTCAGCTGGCCATTCATATGCTAGAGCAGCCAACTTCGTCCAGTTGGAAATTTGACAAACAATTGGTCAGTAAAAATTAATACAATATTCTATCTGAATAGAACTGCTGAGCATCGAATAATTCTAGGGGTCATTCAGTTTGATACAATATTCTATTGTGCTATTGTGGCCAGCTGAATGGCAATTGTTTGTAATATTTTGGTATATCAGAAGCATTGGCCGGCCGCAACGCGTGTGGTTTCGTGGTATGTGAATTAAGAAACTCAAGCCAGTAATGGCGCCGGACGCACTAACTTAACACAATACCCTATTGTTGAGATCGAGATGGTGGTCTCCTGTGATCACTCAGTATGCATGCATGCATGCCGCTGCTAACGGACTCGTACATGTTCGGAAGTGGACACGGCCGTGTAGCCGAGAAGGAAGCGGCGGACCTGTGTGACATACCAATGTGGCGTGCGGCGTTTGATTCTGTGTTGGCGCCGACTGTGCCGTCCCGACTCGTCGCCGGCGAATATGTCGTCTATCTGATAGCATATATTTTTCCTGTTAAGTTTTACTTTATAGATCCATATGATCTTGTGAACATGTGCTACAATATAATTCTAGTTAAAACTAATGTGGTTGTCATATTTTGCTTGTATTATGAGCTATGTTTCTGAGCGCTTGTTATTTAGACTTTGTTCTTCGCCCAGGCTCATCAAATTCTCTGGGTCCGCCACTGGTTTGCTCTGACTGCTCCGACCACACCTTCGTACTCCAACCACGTACTCGTAACTTCAGCTGATAAGAGTTACGACCACGTTCACACTACGTTGCGCGTTCTCGTAACCGCTCCGTCGACCACTCGATCACCGTAGTCGTAACTCGATTACGACCACACTAAAGGTTCAATCGCCGTGATCGTAAAGCTTACGACCACGTTTTCTATTCCGCGACCGTGGTCGTAACTCGTTTACGACCACGTCTTCTGCTCCTACGGACACCTCCGCTTGCCGTGGTCGTAACTTATTTCACGTCTATGAAAATGACGAATTTGATATTTTTCTAGAAGCCAAAACACTCCGCTTTCTTTATTTCTCTCCCTCTCGTTTCGATCACCCTGATCGCTTCCTGTCCTTCTCTCGTTACATGGCTCTGCCTTTTATACCCAATACAACGACTACGACACGGAGACAACTACAACATGGACTCGAAAACAAACTCCTATGATGAAACAAACTCGTACACGGCTATGACCACGATAAACCAACTCGAATACGACTAAACAAGATTACTAACTCTAACAATCATCTTCTTAATCTTGTTTCTCCATCTTGATCACACCAATTTTCTCTCTTGCTTCCGCTTCTTTCTTCTACATGCACTTCCGTGCATCGTACCTTCCTGAGCCTTGCACAATCCGACGCTTGCCACGCCTCGCACCTGGATTGATCCAATTCTTCCTTGTACGCCTACCTAGGGTAGAGCATCTGCTCTCACAGCCACCTTGGCTTCGCCGTTACCTGAGCCTCCCGCTCTCCTCTCTTCGACCTAGTTTGTCCACTTTTCAGCATACATCTCAGCTGAGGCTACACCACCCCTAACTTCTGTCTCTAACGCGCTTCCTGTGTTCCATCTGCAAAATCACAAAAGGCTGTACCAATTTGTACTCCAAGTCTTCCTCTTGGACCTTGTGCACCTTTTTTACATGCCTCCCGCATGCATCATTTCGTTGGAGTGACACTTGCATCGCCTCTGCAAACTGCATGCGCTCTGGAGCCGCTGCTCCCTTTATGCGTGCCTGCATATGCGTGTTCACTTGAGCTGCCGTCTGTAGTGTCTACTTCATATGGGTCGTGCTCATGGGACGCATGTCCGCCTGTGGTCTCCTGCCGACCACCTCGCGTGACATCCTCAACCGTTTGGACCTCAGATCTCCCTATTCTAGTCCCGGTCCTCCTCATCACCGATCGTGATCATCTCTAAGCTCACATGTACATGCAAAAACCAAAAACGTTTTCCCAGCATAAGTTCTTCAAAACTTGATTGTCATCAACACACACACACTCAAAACACACCTTCAACCATCCAAAGTCCTCAACCAAGTCAACCAAGACCATGTGCCACATCATTATCCAGAAATCACTCTCACACTACTGATTACGACCACTAAAACCATTGCTTTCCAAAACTCAGCCTCAGACAACACTAGAGGTGGCAATGGGTACCTGAAACCCGAGTACCCGATGGGTTTTACCCGATAAGGAGGTGGGTATGGAAAGATATCTTCACCCGCAGGTATACTGATGGGCAAAAATCTGTACCCATCGGGTAGAGCGGGTGCGGGTACGGATATATATTACCCGTACCCGCATACCAGTGGATAAAATATACCCGCATGGTTCAGCTGTCATGGGCTCATGAGCTCATGGCCCATATCTCACTTGCTGAGTGCGGAGAGTCAAGACTGCGGTCGCGGCTGTGGATGTGAGTGCCGATGAAACCCTAGCCAGCATCCATTCGGTCTCCCATAGTCCCATTCCATTCCATTCGGTCTCCAGTCTCCACTCCCCCGTAGTCCCGTCCCCCTGCTAGCTGCCGCCGCCGCAAGCCCGCACTCTACCCTCCTGCGACCGGCGATCCGGCCTCCCCCTCCCCCTACTAGCCGCCGCACGCCTCCTCCCCTCCCCTCCCCCTCCGGACCTCCCCACCTCGCGCGCACGCGCGCCGCAAGCCCGCACTAGATCTACAACTCTCCCTCCTGCGGCCGCGATCGGCCTCCTCCCCACCTGCTAGCCGCCGCCGCACACCTCTCCCGGTCTCCCCTCCTGCATCCGGCCTCCCCTCCCCCTCCGGGCCTCCCCCTGCTAGACGCCGCCGCACTAGATCTACGTCGCACACGGTCTCCCCTCCTGCCTTCGGGTCTCCCCTCCTGCCTCCGGCGATCCGGCCTCCCCCTCCCCCCTGCTAGCCGCCGCCATACACGGTCTCCATCCATGGCGGCGAACTCCGGCACCACGCACGAGGACAGCCGGTGATGCTCTTCCTCATCCTAAGCCCTTAACCTTGTTGAGTTGCTGTCCTTTTGGCTTTTGCTGACTCCGACGCCGTCCCGAAGGGACGACGACCAGCACCCGCCGGATCTGGAGGACACGAGCAAGAACAACCCACCGGCTACCCCGGCTGCTCCTCCGTTGCTTGCACTGTGTCACATCCCAAAAATTTGCTTTTTGGAAAATTTAAATTCAAGTTAATTATTTTAAAATAATTGGAGCTTATTTGGCTTTTATTGGATTTCTGAATTTTACGGAATTTAAAACCTATTTTAAAAAGTAAAAGGTAATTCAAACTATGAAAATTAAATATCAACAATAGTTGGGAATAATTTTATTCAGTCCAAAATGTCCCCGAAACACGTGAATTTTTCTGGAATTTTTGGAGGTATTTTCATATTTTTCGAGGCCTAAACAATTTTCTAGCCTTTTAAAAATCTAAATCAATTTCTAAAAATAAAAATTCCAACTCTCTCCTCCGGCCGCCACGTGGGCGGGTGGAATCCGCCACGTCGCCGCTCGGCCCATCCGAGCCGCACCCCTCTCCCTCGCCGTCTAGCGGGCCCGGCCGTCGGTGGCGGCCCGCCTTCCTCCTCCTCGCGCTGCGCGTGGACAGCCGGATGAGCTGCGTCCCGCGCTGGCCTCAATCCACCGTCCCCTTCCACTTAGGCGCTCGATCGCGGATTTCCCTTCGGGTTACGTGGCGCCATCCGCACCACGCACCCTCGGCTCGGCCGCTGCGGGCCCGGCCCGTCGATTCCGCCTCTCCGCGCGGACGCGGACTCCTCCTCCTTTCTCTCTCCCGAAGAAACGGCGACCGAATCCTACCCGAACTCGCCTCAATCTTCGATTCGTTCGAGGATTTGAATTCCAGGGAGATCGCTCCTTATCCCCTAACACCGGAGCTCGCGTCGACTCGACGGCTCATCCCCAATTCAAACCGAACCCGCCGCGACTTGGCGAGAATTTCAGCCTCACACCTCCCGAGCCCTATAAGTAGCCCTCGACCTCCGCCTCTCCCGCACCACCGTCCGGCAACCTCCATCTCTCCTCCGGAGCCTTGAGACGCCCGCAGCCAGAGCTTCTCTCTCGCGAGCCCCGCCAACTCGACGAGCTCTCCCGCGCCTCGGACCTCCCGGGCCGTAGCGCCACCTCTGACTTCTCCGAGCATCGGGAATCTCCGGCACCTCGGCCACCTCTTCCGTCGCCGGGCGCCGTCGCACCGAGCACCCGAGCTACCTCCGCCGCTCCCTGCGCGCGGCCGTCTCCGTTCATCCCGGACTTCGCCAACTCCCAACCGAACCCCTTCGCACGTAGATTACAATCTCCACGCAGCCCGGCTGCGTCCGGCCTTCCCTGCCGCCGCGCCGTCGCCTCGACCATCGCCGCCGGGCCACCGAAGTACCCCTCAAAGGATTTGCTACCCCATATGGGTAGGCAAAGCCTCCCCCCCACAGTTAACGGCGCGCTCTCAACTCCCGGTGCGCGTTCGAGCCCTCGGCTCCGCGCCGGGTTGAGTTTTTCGTTTATTTTCATGGCGACAAGTGGGTCCCACCCGTCGGCGCGGCGGCCGTCTGTCGCGGGCCACCATCATCGGGGCCCCACCCGTCTGCGTCGGCGTCGACAAGTGGGTCGGATCGATGGGTCCCACTGTCGATGACCAGCGGATGAGGTCAGCGATGAGAGGTCCCACATGTCGGCGACCGCAGAGGGTCTCTGTTCAGTGGGTCCCACCTGTCAGATTCTCGGAATTAAAATAAAAGATTAAATTTGAATATTCCCGATGGGCCCCACCTGTCGAAATTTCTTAATTTCTGGATTTATTCAAGCGAAAACTTCAAACAAGCATAACTTTCTCATTTTAACTCCAAATTCAGCCATTCAAATTTCTAAATTCATCTAAAATCCTGATCTATCCAACCATGGCCTCTATTTGAATTTTTGAGTTTGTTTGAATTTTTATTTGAATTTATTTGTTTTGTTGCTTTTCCTCGTGCGTAGAATCCAACGTTGAAGAAGACCTCCCACTCCTCAACAAGAAGACCCAGAGCCCTGCAAGAAGGCAAGTCTCCTTTGATCATCTTGAACCCATGATTTTGAAATATTTTTAAATAATTTAAATTATGTGCATTGCTATTTACATTAAACCTTAGTTCAAATCTTAAGGTGTTAGCTAATCCAACTTTGTTATACCCTCCTTTGAGATTGAATGCCATGTACCATTGTAACCCTAGAAGTTTCCTTTGTCTCATTAATGAGATTATTATAACCACTTGTGAATAGTAGTGCAGTAGTATAATGCTTAGTCATGCTATCTAATACATTGAAATTCTTGAAAATGGGAAATTATGGTTTATGAAACCTTTGTGTTTATAAATGTAGTGGTAATTGGAGTTGCCACTGATCTTTTAAAATAAAATAAAATGTGAAAGTTGGTTTAGATTAGGGTGGATGGTTGGTTTAGCTTGGTGCGATTCGCACGAGATCTTGTTAAGTGTATGTTCCACCTAGTCAATTAAGGACCGACGCTTGTGTTTGTCCAGGTGAGCATTAACCGTGCAACCACAAGTCTATATGGAGTACGACCTGGTGACTAACTTATGATAGTCTAGTTTAGGTGCCACCGTGGAAAGTGGGTGCCGAGGATGGGCCGGTTATTCACGGTGAGGGACGAGGATTTCTTGTACTCATATGGCGCAAGAGGGGCTTCGGTTGGGCGGTTAGCCTACTGCGGTGAAACCTCGTGGGTGGTATCTAGCTAGATTAGAGTAAGGTAAAGGCTTTGTGATATTTTATCCGGGTCTCATGCCAAAGGAAGCGTGTTGACTTTTAGGATAATTTATCTCTTGTGGGTAAAGTTGTACAACCTCTGCGAGTGTAAAACTATTCGAATAGCCGTGCCCACGGTCAAGGCGGAGCAAGGAATGCATTCACATGGTAGATTTCTGGTATTGGTTTTAAAATCAAAGTTTTGTACTCAGAGAGTGGAGGGAACTCTCGGAAGGGTATCTGGCGGATGGAGCAGAGAGGGTGGAAGTAACCCGCAGATTAACTGGTCCAAGTTGTTAGCTAGTCTTGGTAGTTGGAACCTTCACTAGAGAATTAATGATAGTTTTGTTAGAACAATTATTTGGTTAAAATATTGCCTTCTAAAATATTTAGTAGTAATTGAATTTTAAAATGTTGCTTTGTGCAAAAGAACCATATAGCCTTCCTTTGTTAAGCCTTGCATCTATGCATTTTCCCAAGACTTGCGGAGTACTTTATGTACTCACATGCTACACTTAAAATAAATCTCGAGAAGATCATGAAGCTCAAGAAGGTGATTACAACTCTTCGCTTAAATGCAGTGTGGTCGTGACGATTCTCCCGAGGACTAGGTCGCGCTTCCCGACCAGCGCTGTGGCATATTGATGGAGTGCCTTTGAGTTTTCTTTGCTTCATTTGTGTTTGGATTGTGCGAGGTCTTGAAACCTCCAATGTAATAATGAGACCTTTTGGTCGATGCTTTAATTATTGTAATAAATCGTTGATGGTGATGTTTTCCATTCTGTTTAGCTGTGCACTAGCTTTGATGCGGGACTAGTGCGAAATACCTGAGAGGTCGGGTTTGATAATCCGGGGCCCGACCTGCTGCTTGAGACCGGTGTGGCGAGAAGAAGCAAGCCGCGGCCGCGTGAGTCGGCGCCTCGTCAAGCCAAGGAGAGTGAACGTGTACTCAGGTGCTTGTGGTGTTGGTGCATGCATTGCCTCTGTGGTGGTCCTAGAAGTCTAGAACTCATGAACTTGGTATTACAATTACTTCTATGTTTGTGCTTTTGATTTAGCCAAAAACACTATGGATACTGATGCAGTATGGAAAGCTTGTGATCAGTATGCAGTATGTAGCTTGTGATCAGTATGGAACTATGGATACAACCTGGTGAAGTCTAGAACTCATGAACCTGGTGTCTGATGATTACACTGATGCATATAATTTGCTATTGTTGGTTACACTCATGAACCTGGTGTCTGATGATTACACTGATGCATATACTTTAATCAAGTCATGGCTGCTGTTCCAACTTTCGATTTTAGTCAGTTGAACACTGCTGGTCCAGGTGATGCACTGCTGCTGTTTTGTTATATCTGTCGGGTATAAATCGGGTATGGGTTACCCGTCGGGTATAAATACCCGCGCGGGTGCTGGTACGGGTATGTTTCTATACCCGTGTGCGGGTACGGGTATCGTGACGGGTAGAGTTATATCTGTCGGGTGCGGGTATGGGGTGGCTATACCCAGCGGGTATGTACCCGTTGCCATCTCTAGACAACACATTATGACTGCTAGCTCAATGAGTGCTCGAAAACCAGGAATTAGCATTGCTCCACACAAAATACTTAGGAATAATAGCATCGCAACTGACCAGAGAACCAACAAGTATCGACAACCAAGTACCAATCTCATACCACACATCTCAGACAACTAATCGCAAAACCCACGACTATTGCTCATCGACCATCGTGTACCGAGCCCTTCCGACTACCGAACATCACAACAACCTGATCACCATGCACTAACCAGTCAACCCACTGGTCTAGCATGAGTACTCAAGGTACTCGAAGATAAGAAGTAAAGTACACGTACTGATGATGAAGTCTCTGAGTACTGATCGTGAAGCTTATGGCAACCGATCGTAAAGGTTTCAAATCCGAGCGCATGGTCTACGACAACCGACCGAACAACCCAAGACAATGACAGTAAACCACAAACTCTACAAGTACCACTCCCAAGTCTAATATCATCGGCTAGAAAAATGTACGACTACCGACCAGTAAGTTTATGACTACTGATCAGTAAAGTCTACAACTATCGATCACAGAGTTTATGACCATTGTGACCCGACCATGAAAATCTACAACCATGAAAAGGTATTGTAACTACCACCATGAACAACTACCTATAGCAGATGATCTTACGACCGTCGACTGGTTCCTTGTAGCTTACGACTGGTTTTCTGTAGCTTACGACCGGTTTCCTATAGCTTACGATCAATTTTATGTACTTTACGATCATCAACCAAGTAAGGTCATTTTGTTGTGATTAACTTACCGTGGTCGGATTGCCGTGGTCGAAGTCATATGTAGTCGAAATGTCATAGTCGAACTGACGTGGTTGTGGTCGAACGTGGTCGAGGCTGGATGTGGTTGAAGCCTATCATGGTCCAAGCCAGACATGGTCAAAGGCTGTCGTGGTCTGAGCTAGTCATGGTCGAAGTCGAGCGTGGTGCGAGTTGAGCGTGGTCGAATCCTATCATGGTGCGAACTAGTCATGGTTGAAGTCGAGCGTGGTGCGAGTGAACATGGTTGAAGCCTATCGTGGTGCGAGTGGTTGTGGTCGAAGTCAAGCGTGGTTTGAGTGAGCGTGGTCGAGCTTTGTAAGTGATGCGCTCTGATGCTCTTATGAGTGCCGACCACTACTACGATGCTCTTACAGTCTTGAAAACTACTGGACCTATCGGCAACACTCGGATAATGACCGGTAAGGTTTAGTAATATGCCAATAGCCAGATAACTTTATTAATATGATATTAGCTAGTTAACTTTGGTAATATGTTATTAGCCAGGTAATGTTAGTAATATGATATTAACTAGGTAATTTCAGTGATATAATAATACCCAGGCAAGCTTGAATGATATGATAATTGTACTCAATGACAAAGTGACAAATAATCTGGAAACACGTTATATGTAAAACAAAAAGGTCACGGCCACGAGGTGCTTGCCTTGAGCACGCTGCATAAAGGACCAAAGGTGCGCAACTATCCGAACACCCCCTCAAAGGCTGCGTGTGAACCTACAAGATAGGATGGAGACGGATCAGGTCAAAACAAAGATGTACTTGTGGAAACTAAGACGAAAGTGCATTCGGCCAGGAGGATTCGCATTCACTAAGCCTTCGCCACGCGAATCACCGTTTGGCTGACCAAACGACCCAATTGGCCTAGCAAATCATGAACTCCCGTTCACGCTAAAAAACATGCACACGAATTGTGATTCAGTCGTGCCAATGGCTGGCCAAACTGCATCAGTTATTGTGCAATGGCCGGCCACCACCGCCGTTGGTCATTGTACGCAGCTGCACACTGTTGCCCAGCCTCGCACCGCCACCCAACCGCACAACGCGCCTGGCCTGCTCCTTGGCCGAGCCACCTCGGCCATGCACCGCCGTCGGTGCCTGTAGTACCCAGATTTTATAATCCGGATTCTACTGTGTTTAGCTGCACTATTCCTGGATCGTAGATAGTGCACGATTCTGATTATGGACATCAAAATACATATCATGCGGAAGCATAAATATAATAGTAAACTTACTCATGGGCCGATGAGGCCGCAATCATTAAATTGCAGCAGCGGAAGAACGAAACACACAGGTGGGACCTTCAGGACATGCCCACAGGCAGCCAACTGGAGGTTCGCGGCCTAGCCCTTGATATCTTCATCTTCTCTGCCAGCTTGTCCAATCTTGTTGCTGAGGCGAGGTGATTTGATTTCTGATTCTGAATTTTGTCGCAAAAGCGAGTGTGAGCACTCCAACCCCGTGCTCTGTGAGCCAATACACAGAATGCAAATAAGTAGTATGCATGGCTTATCAAGGAGAGGCTCGGGTTATTTTATTTGCCAAAAATCGCCTTTAGTAGCATGATTATTAAATCATAGTGCTATTAATTCCACCCAAACTCCACGCGGCGAATGGCCACAATTGACGTAATCCACCAAAGACACACTTCTCTTACGGATTGCTGTCTAAGACTCCAAACAGCGAGTGACATCATTTGACTTGTCCACCGATCATACACTCTCTATATGGTTTGCTGTCTAAAACTCCAAACAGCGAATATCATCAATTATTCAATCCACCAATCAAATGCTGCCTAATCCTCAAACAGCGAGTATCATAATCTATATAATCCACCGAGCAATTCTGCCTAAAAACTCCAGCCAGCTAGTGACATTATTTATCTAATATCACTTATTTAATCCACCAATATCTTTTGTATTCTAAATTCCTAACAATCCAATCCTTTTATTATTGATCCACAACCATAATTTGCTTTTCCAATATTCAACCTCATCTTCCATTATCTATCTCTACTAATTCACTAGTATACATCCACCAAGATTTTCATGGATCGAGTCTACGATTCACTAGTATATATCCACCAAGTATATCATTGATCAGGATCACGATTCACTAGTATCCATCCACCAAGAATATCATTGACCAAGTATATACTCCAGCATTATTACCTTACCTCCAAATTCTTAAAAATCTGATTCATCCATCCAGTATCTGATCAAAGCCTATTAATCCCATTATGGCCAACCATTCCAAGGAATTAATCTAGCAACTACCTTTTCACTCCCTAATTCTCCAACAATCATTTAAATCATCTATATGACCTATATATATTCATTTTTGACTCCACCAATTTATTTCTCCCACAATTCTCACTATCATTTCCTATTTATGATTGACATGATTCCACCAATATCTTAACTATATACATCCATCTCTTTTACTCACGTCTCTATTTACCCTTTCCATATTTAATTTTATAAGAATAGAAATGCCACTAATTGAAATACGATACATAAAATTGGAACAAAACATAATGTTCAAATAATATTAACATGATTTTCCATACATATGGCATCACACCATATGCCTAATATCACCATAATTTCTCCATACATACGGCATCACACCGTATAACATCTTTCAGCGTTATAGTCGCTTAACTTACCACTGGGACGACACCCAGGACAACTCAAATCAGGGCCTTTCACTGCCCTCCACTTTTTCCATTCCCACCCATAAAGTATCTTGAAATAGAACTATATCTAGTTAAGTTCCCATGTCTGCCCTTGACCGTGAGCATGGCTATTCGAATAGTTTTGACTCTGCAGAGTTTGTACACTTTCACCACAAGAGACAATCAACTCGTTGCCCCACACAATTCCTTAGAAGTGAGGTTGAGCAGACTATCACAGTGACTTTTCAGAGTATCTAGTCCCTTTTATCATCTCACTTTATAGGCTTCTCCCACTTGTGGTGGGTCCCATCTATGCGCGGGATGTTTCCCACAGCCACTAACGCAGCTCGGGCTTCTACTTTCCGCAACGTAGGACAGCTGGGAAACTTCACCCCCCACTGGTGTCCCTTCAGGCCCCCTTGCCATAGCGTAGCCCCATCAATCCCCTACCAATGAGATGAGTCCGGAGATTTTGATAAATTTACTTAGCCCAGTTGTATTTTACAGACTTGTGGTTGTACTGTTTTACACAGGAGGTCATGACAAGATTCAGTCCTTATTGGTATCTGGGCGGTCTACCACTAACCCACTTTGTGCTTCCACTGCACCACACACACACACCCTCGAACCAATCCGCCTAGATGTTTAAGCAAGTTGGGGATTTTGGGAGTGTAAAATAATCATATCAAAGGTACCAGTCATTACCACCATGACTGCCCAAACCAGTTTCTCATGATTAAAAATGACAATGATGTTTAGGGCATTTCAGCACCCCTGAGTATCTATGCAGTACTAAGCATAGCATATAATTAGGGAATTATTTTTGAAATGTTACTATTATAATTTTCCTAGAGCGACAAGGTTCACACATTCAAATATTCCAAAGGAGGGGTAATATTATTCAAGGTAAACAATGGGCACATAACTAGAATATTAAATTAAACATGTATTTGCATATAAAATAACAGCATGCAATTTGATAATTTAAAAGAAAGTAATTTACAGAAAACGTAGGTTCAACATGATCAAAGTATTGACTACTTTGCACGATTTACATGATCTTGAGCTCACGCAAAGTGTTCTCGTTTGATGGTCTTGAGCTTTTGGTCTTTTCTTCACCTCGATCTTGATCCATTGAATCCTCACGACTTCCAGTTTCTAATTACGTGCTAAACGACTGAATATAAATAAAGGCAAATAACTCAAAAGACCCAGGTAAATCCGAATAAACTTAATTTAGATTTATTATAAGTTAATAGGTGATTCGGGTGATGTGAGGCAAGGTCGGTGGTAAAATACGATGACTTGATCTTTTTATTAACAATCTTTTTTTATTATTTTTGGTATTTATCAAGGAAATTCCATGAGTTAGGATGGACATTTGAATCGGAGTACAAGTCTAGCTAGGTATTGTTTGTCGAGCGTTAATATTCAGGGCTTATACTATATACGAGAGGTATACAAATTTTAGCTTATCGGATTAATTCATATTACTAGTAATTTGATACGTAGCATTTTATGCAACCCCTAGTTATTAATAGGCATCATTTGAGTTAGGATCCATGTGTTCGAGTCCTAGCTCGCTATGTTCAATCGTGCTCAATATTTTGTATTTTTGTTTACTAAACCTAATGTTAAGATTTAACTTATGAAATCTTATCATTTCGCCTATACTTCAATTATTATTAGGCTTAGTTTTAGTTTTGAATTTAAATTTATTTAGCTGGGCAAAGGTGGGTATATTTTAATATTTTCATTTAGCAAAATCTACCTTTACGGTTTATTTAAGATGGCATGTTAAATATTAGTGCATATGTTTTAATTATGGTTAAGGGTAATTTTTATTACATTTAGACATTTAGACCAAGTCATCTTTATTACTACCTTAACTAATAAGTGGATTTAAAATAAATAATACAGCACAACTATTCACATACGATGATTAACCTAATACTAAATCTTAGATAAGGTTATTTACGCCTAGTTAACTTTACTAGTTTCTATGAACAATGTCCGATTTTTCCAAAATTTCCTTATGAATTTCTAAGTGAAATGGATTAAAATAAAATAACATCAAAATGAGTGTGAGGGGGAGGGAAAAGGATTCGAACCCGAGACTTCAAAGGAGCGTGCTAGGCAGCAGGCGCTAGTGGCCATCTGGGCAGCCGCCCACTTGCGGTCCGAAGAGGGGAAACAAACCAGAAGAAGTAGCCACGGCCTGGGGCAAAGTAGAAAGCGCTGGCGGCGCGCGGCTGGCGGCGCGCGCGGGAGCGTCCGGGAGGCGGCGGCGGCGGTCAAAATAAAGCCCGCGAGGAGGAAGCCCTTGGAGGTGGCGGCTCCGGCGAGGCGTTGTGGCGGGCCGACGGCGTGCGGTGGCGGCGGCTCGGGAGGGCCTCGTCGCCAGCGGTGTACGGCCTTCGGGAGGCGCCGAAGGGGCCGGTGGTGAGTTCGCGGGGTTCTTAGGGTGGTGTGGCGGATGCAATTGGGTTTTATTGCGGGGATCGGCGGGAAAGGGTTGCGGGCCGGGAAGAAAGTGGGCACGGCGGCGGTCGGAAGCTAAACCTCAATTGCTTTCTGAGTACAAAGCGGTGGCGTGGGGAGCTCGGGGAGACCTTGGGGTTCTTATAGGCATGTGAGGAGGGCTGGCATCGAGAGAGGCTGTGCGGTCATTTCGGTGAGCAGCGAAGCAAGTAGTGGTGCAGCGAGAGATCGCGGGAGGTGCCATGATGGCCTGTGCCACCTAAGAAAGGGCAAGAGAGATTGATAGAGAGATGGGAGAGAGAGGCATATGGGGAGAGAGAAAAATAGATTGGTATAGACTAGAGAGAGACAGAGAGAGTTATGGGAGAGAGATCGAGATAGATTTTTAAAATGCTACCATCCTTTCTATTTTCAGGGTACTACACCTTACCGCCGGCGGAGTACTCCATCCAAGCTTACATATGCCGCCCTTGTCCATCTTGAAAAGGTCATCCATGTTGTTGAGCGCCAGGATGCGGGCCGCATCCTGGCACACCACCCTCTCGTACTCCGCAAACTATCAGGAAATCTATCAGGGACAGCCAATTTGGTCATCACGTGTGTATGATGAGTAATTGACATCGTTTTAGGAAAGTCGAGTTTGGTTTGGGTGGTCCGGACCTTGACGTTGCATGGTGCAATCGGGCTCGATCAGATTTGGTCAAATTTGGTCGTATGGGATTAGGATGCATATTCTGATGAATTTGACAAGTTTGGACTTCGTCATGGTAAGTGTGATGTTTTGATGCTACTTATGATTTCATGTATCGGCGGTGCTATTTGATGTGTTTCTTATGCGTGTTAGGCTGCGGGACTTGGGCGAGTCGTGGCGAGACACGAGGTGACCGGACTAGGCGCAGGTGGCGCTGAGGTCAGAACGGTCAGGATGTGTCGAAGACGGCGGAGACTCGAGGTGGTTGCGAGGCTTGGACGACAAGGAGCGCGGAAGCTTCCCGGACGGTGCAGGAGGGGCGAATTGGTGATTTCGCAAGGCTGCACAAGCGGGAGCGGGCTCCGTTGGATTTAGCGGGCGTAACAGGGTAGAGACCCAATAGCCAAGGGCTATAAATAGATGTGAGGGGCTGCATGCCTCCTCATGGCTTTAGGAGAGAGTTAGGGTTCTAGTGAGTCAAAAGAGGCTTTGGAGGGTGGTTTTGCTTTGCTCTTTAGTGGTTGAGGGCAGCAGCATATGTCCCCTCTACGTTCATCTCCTCTCTGTGTATTGTCTTCTCTCTAGGGAAGCATGTAGTGGGTTGTGTTCTTGAGAGGGATTGAGAGGGAGAGGAGAGGATTGAGTGGAGAGTCTTGTAATCATTCTCTTGTTCTAATGTTCATGCGTATGGGGACGTAGTTCTTTGTATTTCTTGTTTCCAGGAATGAAATCCCAGAAGCTTTCTTCACGAGCTCTTCTCTGTTCTTCGTTCTTGCTCATGGGTGATTTTTGAGTTTTTTGATTTCTTATTGTTTCTTGCTGGGGAGTGCCAAAATGGGTTGCTCTATGTTGGGATGATGCCTCAAGATCATTTGATCGAGTTTCCCAAGAGCAAACTTCGTTTAATTTCATATTTGAGTTTTTGAGCCTCCCTGTTCTTCATTTCCTCCTTCTAGGGTTTAATGCAAATTTTGATTCCCTTCGCGAGATGACTTGAAATTTGGCATGGAGAGTCCAGAGGCTATTGAGTAGCTATCCTCAAAGTTTCATGGCCAAAGGATCAATGGTTAGATAGGAATTTGAGTTTTTGGGTAGCTCTCTGTATTTTTCAAGTTCTTGGCTAATCTCTGAATTTCTTGTGTTCTTGATTAGTTCCCATGTTGTTTGAGGCCCTAAAGGGTTTTAGAATAGTCCCTTAATGTCTCTCTCTGAAAAGATCAGAAGTTTTCCTTTCGTTTCCTTGATTTAGCCAAAAATCCGAAGTTTTAGAACTTCTGTCAGCCTGCTCTGTTTGCTGATTGCTTCGTGCGGTACTACCGCTCCTCGAGAGGTACTACCGCTCCTCAAGAGGTACTACCGCTCGGCTCAGCGGTACTACCGCCCAGAGGTACTACCGCTCGTCTCAGCGGTACTACCGCTTCGATCGACTTTGCTCTGAAATTATTTTCTTGATTTGTTTCTTTACGGATCTGGTCTAGCCTTATTCTTGTGACTTCGGTGAGTGCCTATCTTCTTTCTTCATAGCTTCTATAACTATTGGAGAAGAAGCATAAGTTTGGATTCTTAAGGGGCGAATTTAATTTTTTTTGAGAGCGTCATTCATCCCCCTCTATCGCCATTTCGGTCCAACAATAGTCCTTGGGCGGGTACACCTCGCAGGCATGGCAGCGCCGAAGGTCCTCCGGAACATCGGGCAACACGGCGACGACCGTCGGGTTGGCCACGCGCACCTCGCGCAGGGCGTTGGCAAGCCGCACAGCACCGAGCTTCCGGAAGTCGCCGTAGCCCGTGCTTTTTATGCTCAATTTTTCTAAAATAAAATACATTCTCAAGTAGCGTGGTTAGCGATGGCGTAAGAGTAGCGGGAAGTTGCAAATCGAGCACTTATCTAGGTTTAGGCTCCATTTCTTCCAAGTATAAATAGCTAGGTTAAGTTATCTAACCTTAACCTAGTTATCTAAGTAGGCTAGCTGATCCTAATTTTGTGTTCGACAACTAACTTTGGTTAGTCTAAAATCTTTTTTGTCTAGATTTGAGCAATAGAAAAGAAAAACAAACATGGTTGGGATTTTTGGTGGATTAACTTATTTGACGTTTTTACGAGTTAACTTAATTTAGGGTTATAGGTTAGAAGGCTGGTTCGATCCGATTAACACTCTTGTGACCCACGCATGTTTGGCGGTTTAAATGTCCTTTGGTCCACCTCTTAACTTGAACCAAACAGGGCTTTAATTAACTTGCGCAGTTCAACCCCCCTAAGGACAGACAATTAAAATTTCATTTTCTTAACTAGTTGAGGAAGAAATTACAAATTAATAAATCGGATGGACCAATTTTCCATCTCTAGGGAAAAGACTATCATCTCCTATCAGATAAATTCCTAATTCACCTTTTGGAACTTCCACTCTCACATAAAGCTCTTGCTTTGGCAATTCAAACACCGTCGGGGTGTAGAAGGTTTTGTTCCTTTTGTTCTGAGGAATAGATTTTCGTCATATTGTTGCGGATACATTGGGCATATTAGCGGACCTATTCCATCTTAGTGTCCATCCTAGGGATGGCAATGGGCACAAATTACCCGCATGCCTGTGGGTAGAAACCCGCTAGGGCGAGGATATGGCTTTCAAGATGTGCCCATGGGTGTGGGTGAGGGTTTATAGTTGAACCCAATGGGTAATATCTGACGGGTACAAAAATCTCGTACTCGTGCCCGCTACACCCACGTACCCGCTCCAAAGCCCTGACATGTGGGTCCCCTGTGCAACCAAGATTAGGGCTTCTGGCCTTCTGCAATTTTATTCCCCTCCCACCTACCGGCCTCCCTCACCACAGCCGCCAGTGCGCCACAGACCTCCGCCCAACCCAAACACCCAGGCACCCAACCCACCACCGAATCACCGATCCACCGCGCACCGCCCGTCCATGCGACGCCGGGGCCGCATGACGGTGCCCCCGCAAGACCGCATCACCGTCCATCCGTGCCAGGCGCGCCCCACCCCCGCCCGTCCGCACGACGCCGAGATCCCGGGACCGCACGTCCGCGCCACGTCGGGGCCACACAACCGCGCCCCCCACCCGTCGGCGCCACCGCTCGTCCGTGCCCCCGCCCAGCGCCCGTCTGCACATTCGTGCCTCCTCCTAGCTCCGCCCGTCCACACCACCGCTCCCCCGTCCGTGTCGTCGTCGGTCTCTGCGCCGCCGCCAGTCAAAGGTATTGATTTTTCTTCCATCTCCTTCCTCCCTACTGCTGATTTGTAGAGTTATGTACTTATGTCCATTAGATCTGCAGATGTATGTATGGTCAGTAGCTAGTACTAGTTCTTATTAGATTTTTCTTGTTCATGTAGTTCGAGAATTTGAGATGGAGACCCACAGAAGTAGCACACAACTGGCGAGCAGTGTCGCGATGCAAGCATCCGGCCCAGCCCTGCCTGTTATTGCAGCTCTGCCCTGAAGTCATGCTGGTGGTGGTGTCAGTCAGTCGCAAAGCACACAGTGGAAGTTTACTTATTTAGTCTAGAA
Organism: Dendrocalamus sinicus; assembly: GCA_036346575.1. Lineage (NCBI taxonomy): Eukaryota > Viridiplantae > Streptophyta > Magnoliopsida > Poales > Poaceae > Dendrocalamus > Dendrocalamus sinicus. The sequence continues at coordinate 40,371 of JAYEVI010000191.1, read as the reverse complement.
AGAGTTCACAAGAGTTTGTGATGATGATGGTGTTTGGAAGGCTAAGTGTAACCATTGCAGCAAGAAACTTTCAGCAGCATCAAGGAATGGTACGAACCATCTGCGTACTCATCTTAAAATATGTATCTATAGAAAAAAAATCTAGGGAATAAAGTGCAAACAAACTTGAGGTTTGGAGCCACTGAGAAGGGGGCAGTGGCTGTGGAAAACTATGTTTTTGATCAAGAGGTAGCTAGGAAAGCACTTTACTCTATGATTGTATTGCATGAGTACCCTCTGTCCATTGTGGACCATCATGGCTTTATAAATTTGTTAGTACATTGCAACCCTTGTTCAAGATAGGTACTAGAAACACTGCTAGGAAGGGCATCTTGAGTTTCTATGACATGGAGAAAAGGAAACCTAAGATATTCCTTCAAAAAATGAGATGTCATGTTGCTATTACAACTAATATGTGGACACCGATAACCAAAAAAGAGGATATATGACAGTCACTGGACATTTTATTGATGACTCATGGACTCTTAGAAGCTGCATTTTGAGGTGATTACCTGGTTTTGCTTGCTTTACTGTTTTTATGATATGCAAATTACCATTTTATAATGCTAAAATGTTCTATCTTTTTTCAGGTTTTTGTATGTGTCATGCCCTCATACAGCAAGTGCTATTTGTGATGCATTGCTCAAATGCCTCCAGAGTTGGGATATTGATTGCAGGGTGTCAACAGTGACCCTTGATAATTGTAATACCAATGACAACATGATTGGTCAAATGGAAGGAAGGTTGGAGAAGCTAATTTGTTGTTGCGTGGCAAGCACCTTCATATGCAGTGTTGTGCGCACATCCTGAACCTAATTGTCCAAGATGGCTTGGAAGTGATTAAGAAATCTGTTGCAAGTATCAGGGAAGGTATTGCTTATTGGGTTGCCACACCAAAGAGGTATGAGAAATTTGTGAAAACAGCACAGCAGCAAAAGGTTGAATTAACTAAGAAATTGTGCTTAGATTGCAAAACTAGATGGAACTCAACTTTTATCATGCTTAGTACTGCTATACCTTATAGGAAAGTTTTTGAACGTTTAGACACCCTTGACCCAAGCTTTGATTGCCCTCCAGAAGATGATTGGAAATTTGCTTATCTTGTTTGTGAGAAATTAGAATTGTTCTATCAGCTCACTGAATTGTTTTCTGGAACTAAGTATGTGACAGCTAACATCTTCTTCCCCAAAGTATGTGAGATCAAACTTAAAATTAATTGTTGGAAAGAAGATGAAAATGAGATAATTAGGAAAATGTCCAGTGCCATGATAGAGAAGTATGATAAATATTGGTCTGACATCCAAGGTCTTATGGTGTTCTTTGTTATTCTCGATCCGTGTCTTAAGATGATAATGTTGGAAGCTTGCTACATTGCTCTATTGGGTCAAGAAGAAGCTGATAAATATGTTACAAAGAGCTATGAATTGCTAACTGACTTGATGAGTGAATACCAAGTGCAAACTGACCAAGAGGGTGTGGGTACATCATCTTTTGGTCTTGCTTCTTCTCTTTGTTAGTGCAGCGGTTTGTGTTTATCCATATTCAAGTCGCTTGCTGCAAGTAAACAAACTTCAAGTTTGGTTAAAGCCAAGAATGAGTTAGATCGCTATTTGGACGAAGAAACACTTCCTCATAATGAGAGTGAGTATTTTTATATCCTTGGCTGGTGGAAGGTGGCGGGAACTCATTTCCCAACTTTGAGGATGATTGCTCGTGATATTTTAGCTATTCCAATCACCACGGTAGCTTCTGAGTCAGCTTTTAGCACCGGTGGAAGGATTTTAAGTGAGCATCGCAGCCGTCTTACTCCTCAAATGGTTGAAGCTCTAATGTGTAGCCAAAGTTGGCTTCGTCACTCACTTAAAGGTAAGACAAACGGTCATTTGCAATGTTTGATATATTCTATAACCTGTGATTTGTGGGCAGCAGCTACGAATATTCACAAATAACTTGCTGTAGATCAAGATGATGGTAAGGTTGACACCTTTTGGTCTTGTCTTGAGGACATAGAAGAAGAAATGAAGGAAGAATCATGCATCACTACTGTTGACTCCGATTGATAGCTTGAAGCTTGTTGAAGTTTAACTATGTTTAATTGTTTATTTGGCTTGTACTCTCTTTAAGACTTGGCTTGTGGCTTGTTGAAGTTGAACAATGTGTTACGTATGCGTGTGATTGTGAGTCCGAGTGTGAGTTGAGATTTGAGAACTATGATCTTTGTAGAATTTGATGTACTATTGTGATCCATTTGGCTTGTTAGTTGTTACTTTCCTTTGTGTTTTGATTTGCATAATTGTTGATGCATGTTTCCTAGTTCCTACTGAGTAGTTAGCTATTTTGATGTCTGGCGGGTTGTGCCCGCCGGTGGCGGGTGCGGGTGCACATCTGTACCCGTCGAGGGTAATGGGTGCGGGCGCGGGTGTAGATTTGAGCTGGCAGGTGCGGGTTTCTAAACCCTCTACCTGCGAAAAATGTGCCCGTTGCCATCCCTAGTCCATCCGCCTCAATGTCTATACAAGGGATTACCCCATGCGAATTAGCAACGCTCACGAATGATATAAATACTACTGTTACTTTAGCTTTACTCATGTCATATTTTGATGCGGGTCTTAGCAAAGCAGGATTGAGTTATTTCGAGAAATATATTAAACCCACTTCAATCCTTTTACCAATTAACATCCTAGAAGATTTCATAAAATCATTATCACTTAGTTTTTGACTTATATTTGGACAAGCGCGAAATTTCCCGTATGCAAAGTTGCACTGTTAGATCCTTGTCACCCCTTCTCCTTGACCCGCTTTGAGCCTTGCAAGGTTCAATGGGCCACTCATCATCGGCTGATCCTCTACTGCACAACTTGCGGCAGGAGAGAGCGAGATTGGGTTTCCTTTTCTTTTTTGGATCCTTTTCTCTTTTGCGAGGAAGGAACGCTGATCTGATTTACCCAACATCTCCTCCAGAGTTGTTCTGGGTTGAATCGGACAAAATTCACCGAGGTCAAAGGCAAACGCAAGTTAAACGAAACTGTAATGATTTTGATCTCAGTACATGCATAATTGAAGACATGACTCTAACAGACCGGAGAGAACCTTATTAAAAACACAGCTGATTTTGATCTCAGTACATGCATAATTGAAGACATGACTCTAACAGACCGGAGAGAACCTTATTAAAAACACAGCTGAAAGGCAGGCAGTGGACTGAGTACGAAATCCGATCACGCATGGAATGATTCCCATAGAATCTACAACAGTCCGTACTTATCTCATCCAGTCATCCTTAGTTTACTCATTATGGCATGCTTTGCTACGCTCCAATCACAGGGAGGGTGACGAGGAAGAGGCCACCGAGGAACAGCAGGAAGAGCCCGAAGCCCACCGCCGGGGTGACCGTGCCGGCGGCGAGCCCTGCGATGGCCGACGAGGCGGCAACCAGTCCCACGAGAGGAAGGTTGCGGCTCACGTGTGCCGCGAACGCCACCTTGTCCCGGTCTGCTGCGACCGGCGGACCATTTGTCTCTGCGTTGGTAGCATTATCAGCGGAAACCTGCACACGTGTGGATAAGAAACACCTGTAGAAAGTATTTGCATAGGTATATGCGTACTAATCTATCCAATTTTCTGACGAATTGAAATGAAATTATTAATTCGAGCTTACTGGTCAGCCAGCGAAAGGAATCTAACCCGTCCGAGGGAAGATGTTACTATTAATAAACAAAGGATGCTAGTACTAGTATAGTTAAAACATGCAATGCAGTGCTACCTAATTATGCTGTTACTATAGATTGATAGATCGTTGTTTCCTTGCGTAAGCAGGACAATGATATCTCCTCTCATCCTATCACTAGGAAAAGATTGCGAGGAAAAGGTTTCCAAAGGCGAAGGGTTAGCTAATCTGACATGAGTATTATATGCTCGCGCATGTGGGTCGAACTAAATCTGCAAGAACAAAAAAATGCTAGCGCGTGCACGTACGTGTGCATGGGCTCCATCGCTTACCAACAGCTCGGCGAACGGGATGGTGCCCGCGGCGCCGAGCGCCTTGAGGAGCGCCTCGCCGCTGGACTTGCCGGGCTCGTGCACGAACACGATGACGTTGCCGGCCTCTGCTGCTGGCAGCGCCGGCGAATCCTCCAGGTAAGGGATCTTGTACGGCGGGGTGCGCAGCCACGCCTTGTGGTCGCACAACGGGTCGACGTCGTCCAGCCAGACGTACATGTGCCCGCTCTCCAACTCGAACAGCGCGTCCATGTTCTCTTGCACCTTGGTGCGGGCCGCGTCCAAGTACGCCACCTTGTCGTACTCCGGCAACTGCAGCAGGCACTTGGGTAGTCTATGGCGAACTGGTACTGGTCCTCCGTGGCGTGCACCACCGGCTGGACCTCGCGGACGACGCAGCCCTCGGAGCGGAGCGCGCGGCGGTGGTCCTCCGCCACGTCGGAATGCACGGCAACCACCAGAGGGTAGGCCGAGCCGGCCTTGCGCAGGCCCCTGGCCAGGCGCACTACGGCCTGCAGGTGGTGGTCGCCGACGCCGGCCATGAACGTCAAGTAAGCCCTCGCCGGGAAGTATTCCAGGTGCTCGCAGTCGTCCATGGTGGCAGAATTCGCCGCCGCGCCGGACTCGGACATGGATTATGGAGTGGGATTAATTAGGGGATACTAAGGTCGAGGCGGTGGTAGGCTAGTGAACTTGGCTTCTTAATTAATTTATAGCGATGGGAAGGGCGCGTTTAAATAGCCACTGACCGGTGCCTGATGTGGGGCCACGTGAGATCGTGGACGTATGTGGGGCCATGTATGATGTAAGCTAGGAGGCACGGAAAGTTTCCATCCGGTGGCGGATGTGGGGCCATGTAAGCTAGGAGGCACGGAAAGTTTGATCAGCATGGAAAGTTTCCATCCGGTGGCGGATGTGGGACCATGTAAGCTAGGAGGCACGGAAAGTTTGATGTGGAGCCATGTAAGAGCAAGGCTAATAATAAAACCTTTAGTTGGTTATATAAACATTTACAACTCACTTATCAGTTTATTTATATAGTAGTTTATAGCCAGTTGAAGGCTGTATAACCCACCCCTTTCTTCATCTTAACATACAGCCTACTAACAGCTTCTTATTATACTTGCTCTAAGCTAGGAGGCATGGAAAGTTTCCATCCGGTGGCGGGATGTGGGGCCATGTAAGCTAGGAGGCACGGAAAGTTTGATGTGGGGCCATGTAAGCTAGGAGGCATGGAAAGTTTCCATCCGGTGGTGGATGTGGGGCCATGTAAGTTAGGAGGCACGGAAACCGACCGGTGCAGGATGTGGGGCCATGTGAGATCGTGGACGTACGCGTGGGCCGGGGCCACGGGAAAAGACTCGCCATTGGGCCAAAGGACGGAAAGAATATTACGCGAGTTGACTGTTGATGGGGCAAAGCACCCACGAGGACACGATTCTCACGCCGCGTAGGCGCGTAGCCCGTTTGCGCGAGTTGTCAGCTGTTCCAATTTGTCAAATGGCGGCACTTGCAAATATTTCCACAACTAACGCACAATCCAATATATTTCCCGGAAGGAGCGTACCAAACGATGACAAACGAATCATGGAACAGGTCATCGGAAAGACGTCTGGTTGCTCCTGGTTGCTCTTTTTAGTTTTTGATTTTTGCTTGATTTTTCTATAATAACTAGTTTTAAACGAAATATCTTTTTAAAATAACGTCTATTAGTTAATTGTAGTATATACTATATCGACTTCATTTATATCGGTAAAAGTACACGTGAGTTTTTATTACTCTGTAATTTCTTGTATAAATAGCTCAAAAGTTATAAACTATAGTTAAAAACTACAAATCTTAGCAAAAAGGATAGACCCAACAACATAGGACAAACATACATCGCAAAAGCTTGTATATCCGCCACACCAAACTGAATGATTGATTGGTACAGTAAAAGACCAAAAAAACCCCATTTGTACTTATGATTAGTAAGAGCGACAAAGAAGTGTTGAGATAGCCTTTGGAGGTCCTTGATGCAGCTGCTGAATTTAATTCAAGGCATGGGGCTAACTTGGTGTTGGGACAGGTTGGGTCTGATTGGAGGCAGGGGCGGATCGGGATCAAAAATGAGTGGGATATCAACCATACATTAGCAAATACTGTTTAAAGTGTTCGTATATAATTACTGATAGGCCGAGTGAAAACATAAGTGATTAGATATTTAACTACTCCACAGAAAACTAAAATTTAAGTGGGCGGCTTTCTTTGTATCCGCCCCTAATTGGAGGTGCAAGGAGGGCGTGCTCACCGTGAACCCGGTGACGCAGTACGAGCTGCACACCACGTCGACGCCTGTGTTCCGGTGGTTTTTGACGACGGGCGACGTACGTCGTTCGAGGTGCTCAACCACGGCGTGTGGCCCGAGAGCAAGAGCTACGACGGCATGGGCCTCGGCAAGGTGCCATCGTAGCGGAAGGGCCGGCTAGTGCATGGCCGGCACCATTTAGCATAAGCAAACCATCTATCTCCATTGTCAAGGCCAAGACTAAGACTCGAGATCACCAAGTACGCATGCTCTGTTCTTGATGTCAATCAGAGAAATCATGGAGATCAGACCAACATAACCAACCTGTCTGTGAGATGGCAAACCAGGGAACCAAGAACTCATGCTGTCATGCCTACCTAAGTGCCTTTGACTAAGGAACATGCATGGATTAAGTTGTGGTCAAGACCACAGACGGTAAGTTGGAATCACGATCCATTAGCTTCAGTGGCGAAGTCAGAAATAAAATCGAGGGTGGGCTGAATTATTTATCGGACTAAATTAAATTGGCACAAATTTAATCAAGAGTGGACTAAATTCTAGTCGAAACTTCTTTGGTTGAGTTGTACTCTCATCGGTTGGACAAGAACTATTTGAATTACTTACGAAATAGTTGCACAAAGTTCGTTTCTCCATTATAGCAAAATCTATAAATAAATTATTAATTTCTGTCAATACAAAGCTATAAATATATAAATTAATTATAAGGACTAAACTATCTATATACACTGAATATAAAAGTCTAAAATCTAACTCTAAAGTACTAAATTGATAAGAAAAAACTAGAGAAAAATTACCCACTTTGAAGCCGACGGCCACCCTTATCTCCTCAGTTCTGTCTCAACTCGACACTCGTCAATCCGTCCGCCGTCCGACCGCAACTCTGCCTCTCTCTGTCTCTCTCACTTTCTCAGGCAACATATTCAATCGCTCGCCTCGCAACTCCGCCTGGCGCCCACAACTCCGCCTCTCCAGCTCTCCGCCACGCCACTTTGGTCTCCCTTCTCTGGTTCTCCCGTCTCCGGCCTTCGAGTCCGGGACTCGGTGCTCCTCCGCGGCGCCGCCCAAACTCGCCGGCGGCTCCTCTGCCCTTGCCGCCTCGGTCCGGCTCCTCCTACCCGGCTCGGCCTCGTCGCCCCTCGACTCCCCCGCGGGTCGCCGTCGAATCGCTCCGACTCGGCAGCACCCCGCCATATGCGCGCGCCTTGTCCGCGCGCCCCCAGCCCCAACCCCCCTCTGGCCTCTGTGAGCATTGTGGCGGCACCGATGCGTTTCTCTTGCTTTGGTCCGCGCCACGCCGTGCAGGTGGAATGGGAAGTGGATTGGGAATTAATTTCTTTGTTGGAGTGGGTGTTTTGATAGGCCAATGAGATGAACTTGTTGGACCGGAAGTGGGCTGCCACTTGAAGTCTTGAACTGTGCTTTTTTGAGTTTTTGTTGTTTGTTGTTGTTGGGCCTCTACTGGAGGGGGTGCCACCACTAGGGGAGGTGAGGCTAGTGTTACAAATGTGGGCAATATTTTAATTCCAAATTTTATTAGGAGACAAAAATAATAAACTAATGATGCAAAACTTATAACTAACAGCAAGCTACTCATCATACTTCAGAACATACACAAGAAAAACAATACAGTAACAAAGTCGAACGTGCACACGAACGACATACTTGCTAGCCTGATGAAGAACAGGAAGCCGCGTAGGCTTGACGCAGTGCAGAACGCAGATGACGCAGAGGAGTGAGCAATCGCGCAGATGCGCTGCCCAGAAACCTTATTGCCGCCCCGTGCAGGTACTCTCTGCGGCAACGGTTCAGAGATAGCCGCTCTCCCTCCTTCCAAGTGCACACCGGGAAGAAAGGTCAACGAGGTTCAGACGGCACAGCACAACAGAAGAGCAGAAAGTAGAGGAAGAATGGAGGTGCCTAATTCTCTCTGTTTTCCTGGACGTCTCCAGGCCCTTTTAAGGGCGCTGTAGTTACTCACCAGTAACTGCTGCATTTCAAACAGAATTATGCACTGGTAACTGATGAATTAAGCAGTGTAAATTCACTTATAACTGCCTCATTCAAATGTTTGAATCCCCATTCAAACAGAGAGAGAGAGAGTGGTGCAGGGTTCGGCAAAAATAAAGATAGACTTGGTCTGCCAAGTGGCGCGCCACATCACGGCACGGTCGCAAGTCACACGATTTTCACGCGAATACACGCGCGCGTGCGTGCACGCATGTATGACTAGACAGAACTCTCCTCGTACCATCTCTATCCATATTCAAGGAGTGGTGAGAACTCCACCTTATAAATCGGTCTTCCTCACCTTGCCTTAGCAATATGGTACTAACCCACGCATACTTTGGAATTAAAGAAATGGACCATAATTAAATGGTCTAATTTCTAACAGCTAGAGCCTTACTAAACCTCCCCGCTGGCTTCGCCCCTGGTTAGCTTCTTCGCAGATTTTAGTTTTAGTGTTTGGTGAGATACAAGAACATTTCATCCAGGGACCGAGAAGTTTCAGGATTCGGGAATAAGCAGATTAAGTAAGCACACCGATCGATCAGAGTTTTAGACAGGCGTGCTCAAAACATAGGTTAGGGGCGTCGCGTTGTCGAAGAAGAGCTTGGTAGAGATCGAGGCAGCGGTGCGGTGCGGTCGGAGAGGAGGCAGGTGGCCGTGGTGTCGGGGGCGCCGTCGCGCGGGACGGCGTGGAGGTGGAGGGCTGGGGAGGCGCGGGCTACAGGGTCGTGGTCGGCGGTGGGGAGGAGGCATGAGAGCTTTGCGATGTCGTACTAGAGCTTCCGCCAGCGTCGGGAGATGAGGCTGGTCCGGGGCTGCAGCGGCGGAGGATGAGGAGGAGGACGTCGTCTGGGAGAGAGATGATGCGGTCCCGCCGTTGATGTTGCCACCGGAGACGATGGAGGAGGACTTCGCGCACTTCGAGCTGGTTTGTGACTGCATATTCCTACCTACATATACATTCCCCACAGTCGGACCACTATTTAATCGCAGGTAAGCTCAAAATGCGATTCTTTTAGACTTTGGCTCTGATTTTTGGCTTATAATTTTTTAATTTTGGTTATTTGTGAGAGACAGTACGCAGAAGAAAATAGTTGTATATGATTTTTGCTGTTACAGCTGAAGTCAGTATAGTGTCTATTACAATATATCTATAGACTCCATCTTGAAAAATCGTACCGTTTAAAAGTTAGTTAATATAACAGAAAGTGATAAACCAAAGTCAAAATCAAAAAGAACCCGACCATTATTGTTCGTGTCATAGACGATCGACATCATTATAGACATTAACTTGCAAAATAATTCATAACGTATAGATTTCTTACTACTATGCATACTTACATAGTACCGTACGTAGTTGATCAACGATCAAGAATACCGGTGGTTTAACTTATCCCTTATATCCATGACGTGCTTGACATGAATTTTGGAGATGTCTAGGGGTAATTCTGACGCCCACGCTGACAGTGACAGCAAGCAAGGCGACGAGGAGTCCGGTGGCAATCACCCAGCTGCCGTCAGAACTCATCGACGTGTGCCGCGCGGCCCTGTTACCGCCAATCGTATCCGTAACAAATTACTGCAACAGCGACACAGAAACACAATGCCACTGATGCTTTTAGTGGAGTTGATATATACAAGATCAAATGATCAATGACCGTCAAAATAACCGAAAAAGGGGATGGGCTACGAGAATTTGGGCACATTAAGTAAATGGATTCTTAACTCTTAAGCACAGAGTTGATGGCTGATAGTACCAGTTTTACTCCACAGACAGGGGTGTGCGGTGCTGAAGAAGCGACCGGAGGAAGACGAGGCCAGGATGTTGTTGCGGGCCGTGGTCCTTGCAAGGACTGGACCGGTATTTATCGACGAAACCAAACTCAACCGTTTTGATCGTCCTTCAAAGAGAGACGGTTCCTCCTGCGTATTCCTGTTTTTACGTATGCCCTCGATCAGCTTCACAGAACAGCACAGATCTGCTTCCCTAAAGAAGGCCAGGCCTAATTCAGACCAGGGAGATGTAAAAAGGGCCCAATTCGGCATTCCAGGATCTTGCTCAGCCCAGTAGCCCACAGCCGAGCTCAACCCACTGTCCTCACTACACGACACGGCGCATGTACGTATAGTTGGCCCAAACTCAGTTGCAAACAAGTGACAACTATGGAGCTCTTTTTTTTTTGACAGGAGCCCAACGTTAAGAGCATCTCCAACAGTATGAGCTAGTTACTAGCTCTAAGATAACTTCTCCAATAATACTAATTTTTAGCACATAGCTCATAACATAAATAGCCTCATATAACACTCTCACATAATCTTGGAATGTGTGTATGAGACTAGCTCTTGATCAAGAGCTAGCTTTTCTCTCTCTTCTATTAAAATATGAAATAGTATGCTTAGAGCTAGCTCATAAGTCACTATTGGAGATGCTCTAAGAGCAAGTCCAATAATAGAGCCAAGTGTTTGGCTATAAGTCAAATTATAAGAGCCAGGTTATACAATAATCTGTCTTCTATTTGTCTACAAAAGATTTTTTTATTATTATGTGGTATCATGTCTCACATTCTCTTTCCTACTCCCCCTCACATACATTTATTATCTGGACCCACCATGCATAGGCTCCGTGTGCGACTTTGTTGCTGCATGAGAGCCAAGCTCTCCTCTCTCTCCTCTCTTCTCTCCTCCACATCAGCAAAAATGCTGACTAGCTTGGCTATAAAACCATTGTTGTACTTGCTCTAAACAACTAGTCAAAATAAAAACGCAACGAACATCAAAACGATGCATGGGGATCCTGGTCCAATCGAGAGTAATTAATATGCAACAAGAAGGAAGAAATTAACAGTCCTGTACATGAAAAGTTCACCGCTCCAACGGGCTTCAACAACGAGCTTATTTTGTTTTTTCATCTTTTCTGGCTTTTTAAGAATTTTTGTTTTTTTTTCTTATTCCTTTGCATTATTCATGCTAATATTAGATTTTTTCCCTAACAAATTGATAACTAGTAGTAAAAAAAATAAAATAAGACCTGCAATTTTAATCGTAAGCCATCAGGCAACAGCCACTTGGAGTGCAGCGGGCTGCATGCAGGTTAGCCTTGTTGCATGGTACATGCAAAAACAGCACTGACAGTGAGAATTTGACATTCTGTTGACCATGTGTGTGTTGGTCCTAGGGATCTTGACGATGCTTGACGAAGAGCATGCACAAAAGAACACACAAGAACTCGACGAAAGACACGAGAAAAATTTTGATCTCAACTCTTGACGCTACTGCAGGCAATGCTTTCTTCTCTTACTAGTTGCATATCCGTACGTTGCAACGAAAAATAAGTACCATACAGATATCACATCTTTGATAATCATAATCTAATCATTGGTGTCGCAAAAGAAAGTAAATTAGTTTCAGTCATGCTGGTTTTAGCATATTTGGCTAATGCACCAAATTCCCTTGATTGATGAGAACTTTGCTCTGCGCTTATGTCAAATTTGCTTTTTCAGTGGTTTATAAGATTATAGCTCTGGAATTGACAGGAGTGGAATGTGAACATAAGGACGTAAGGTAGTTGATTCACAACGTTAATTTTAAAATGCACAGAATAGCTCATCGTAGAAGCTCAAATGAAATACTTAGAAAAGTCAACAACTGAAGCAAAATTCTTATAGATCCAACTCCCGGGTAGTCATCTTTGTCGACAAACTCACACATGTGATACATACTATCAAATGTGATCTCAAACTGAACATTGAACACCAATTTTATCTTACACCATCATGTATCAAGCAAAGTATATATGTTCACACTCGTAAATAAATCAAATTAGAACATATAACGGAACACTAAACTTTACATAAATTACAATATTTCCCTTTAACACATATATCAAATCAACCAATTAAAAGATGGTGATACATACACACATACACAAGCATCACATATATCTACAAGCATTACATTAGTGAAGCATGATAGAACAAGAACCACATACGACAACTATGTACAAAAAAGTAGTGAACAATATTTTTCTATAGTATAATTAATTCATAAATAACTGTCAGACCATCTTGGAGAATAATAAACGACAACTATGTACAAAAATGGTTGTAAGTCGGAAGCCGTCACTATCGCGCGCGATCGTAGGTCGGGAGCGGGCGACCACCGCTAGTCGTCGTAAGTATTCAGCGGTCGATCATCGATTGTGGTCCTAAATCGGGAGCTTTCGACCAGGGCTCATGGTCGTACGTCGGAAGACCTCGACCACACCTCGTGATCGTAAGTTAGAAGCCATCGAGGACACCTCGTGGTCATAAGTCGGAACACCTCGACCAGCGCTCGTGGTCGTAAGTCAGAAGACATCGACCACACCTCATGGTCGTAAGTCGGAAGCCATCGATCATACCTCGTGGTCATTAATCGGAAGCCGTTGATCACACCTCATGGTTGTACGTCGGAAGCCGTCAACCATCACCCATGATCGTAGGTCAGGAGCGGTCAACCATCGCTGGTGGTCGTATGTTGGCAGCGATCGACCATCGATCGTGGTATTAGATCAGGAGCCTTCGACCAGGACTCGTTGTCGTAAGTCGGAAGACCTCGACCACACCTCGTGGTCATAAGTCAAAAGATATCGATGACACTTTCTGGCCGGAAGTTGGAAGACATCGACCACACCTGGTGGTCGTATGTCAGAAGCCATCAATCACACCTTGTAGTCATATATCAGAATACATCGACCATCGCTCGTTATCGTAAGTCGGAAACCCTCGACCACACCTCATGATCGTAAGTCGGAATACATCAACTATCAATCGTGATCATAAGTTAGAAGACATCGACCACACCTCGTCATCTTCACAGAACGGCACAGGTCTGCATCCCTAAAGAAGACGAAGACTAATTCAGCCAGGGAGATTGAAAAAGGCCCAAATCTGCATTCCAGGACCTCGCGCAGCCCAGTAGCCTACTTCCGAGCTTAACCCTCTGTCCTCGCTGCCATCAGCGCACATGACTCGGCGCATTTATGTATAGTTGGCCCAAACTCAGTTGCACACAAGTGACAACTATGCAACTTTTTTTTATTTCCAGGAGCCCAACGTTAAGCAACTAGTCACCTCGCAAAAATTAAAAGAAAAGAAGAAAGAGAAATAGCGCAGTACTAGTTTAGTATAGGAGTATGGTTTTGCGTTTCTTCAGTTGATGATCTTCGCCTGCAACCCCCTGTCCAATCGAAGAAGCAGGCGCCGCCGTGATCTTCGCCTGCATCCCCCTTTCCAATCGACGACCGCCGTGACGGCCGACGAGGTCACGACTCACGACGGTTCCTATGAAGGCGAGGTTGCTACGCCCGTACACCTCGCACGAAGCTAGGCCCCGGGAAGTGGTGGAGCGGCTGAAGGCTGCTTGGCTGTCGGTCACCAAGACGCCGGGGCGATGAGGTTGACGCCGGCGAGGACACCGACGAGGCTGAGGAGCGGACCATAGCTGCCGAGGGTGCTTTGGGCCTCTCCGAGCGTCCTGACGTCCTCCCCGACGGCAAGGAGGGTGACGAGGAGGCCAATGGCCGTCGCCAGGAACCCCATTGATCTGGGCTGGCCCTGTTACGTACTGTCAACAAATCGATCACTGAAGCAGAAAGCACTGAAAAGAAAAACGAGGGCTAGCTACTGGTGCTTTATGGAGTAGATAGATGCAAGATCAATAACCATCGATCGATCGATCCAAAAGACCCAAAAGAGAAGTGCTGGGCAAAGGGAGTGGATTCTTAAGCACAAGAGCGGATGTTCTTTTTTTGTTTGTTTCTTTGCAGATTGGGGGTGGTCAATCAACTGAGCTATGTTTGGCAGGGGGTACTCCAGGCGACAGCGACCAATACCAGGGGCGGATTTGGGCCCCCGGGCAAGGTGGGCTTTAGCCCGGGGTGCGAAAAAAATTGTAGTGTATAGCCCAGGTATTCTCAGCCCAGCCCGGGGTGGTATTTTTAAAATTCAGCCCAGGTAGCCTAATAGCCCAAAACAATTTTCTACAGCTCGCCAGGCCGATATCGTGCGCACGGCCCACTTCACATGCTCAGCGCCGCGGCCCACTTCACGCGCTCACCAGTGTCCCGCAGAGGCAGAGCCGCTCCTCGCCCAAAACCCTAGCGCACCGCAGAGCCAAAAGGCGACGCACCGACGCGCCGCGCCTCGGCGCCCCTCCTCCTGCGCCGATCGCGATCACCTGCGTCTCGGTTCTCGCGGATCCGGCGCCGCCCGGCCTCGCCCGCCCCCACCGGCGCGCCCGCCTCTGCCCCCCCTCTCGGCGCGCCCGCCTCGGCGGCGCGCGGCTCCCAGCCCACCACCTCCCGACGGCCGCGCCGCCACGCCTCCGCCTCCGGCCGGCGCCGCGGCTCCCGGGCTGCCCCCTCCGGCGTCGCCCGCCTCGCTCCTCCCAGCCAGCGCCGGCGGCTCCGGCCTGCCGGCTGCCCCCTCTCGGCGCGGCCCGCCTCGGCTCCTCCCGGCCAGCCCGCCGCGGCTCTCGGCCTCCCGCCCGCCCTCCCAACGGCCGGCCCAGCGCCACCCCGCGCCCCTCCTCGATCCTCGGCTGCGCGCCCCCATCGCCCAGGTGCCCACCTCCGGCCAGCGGCGGCACGACGCGTCGCCCCTCCCGCTCCTGCTTCTTCGTCGAGACCAGTCCCACCGCTAGGCTTCACTCTTGATGGTAGGTAAACCGGCAATTGATAATTGGTAAAGGATGTGAATTGTGAAATACTGAAATGTGTTACGATGCCTGTCCTCCCCATTAATTACCATGCGTGCGTTGGTGAGGTGATGATCTGTTAATTGAACTGTGGTTCATTTTCGGTGGATGTGTTTGGTGCGCAGGCTTGGGGCGAATGTTTTACTTTGTGGTGATCGTGCAGACGGCCATCAACACCAACGTTAGCATCGGCTCCATCCTGCTTGCTGCCGATTGCCTCGAGGTGCGTCGTAGCCTCCCAGAACCCATGAATTTTCTCTCATATGCATAAATTTGAGCTCATGCTAGTTTGTGGTGTGTGATTAGTTTATTGTAGTGTACGATTAGTTTTAAGTTTCATGCCGTCTGCGTTTTGGATATTGTTAGTATAAATCATGGTAATCCATGTTTGGTTGGCATTGCTGGTGGCCTTACTTGTTTAGTATTGAACTCAAATTTCATATTAGTAATGCAATTAGTCAATTATGATATACTTTTGTTATATCGTGGTATGGGTACAAATTGGCATTAGTTTTATGTTGTTAGAGTTCAGCCCGGGGCGTAGCCAAATCCTGGTTCCGCCACTGACCAATACCATGGGACTATACTCCAGATTGTGTAGTAGCAGTACTCCTGCACGCCTACTCCAAATTTGCCCTGCCATATCAATAATTCACACCTGGTTCAGAGTGACAGAGAATAGCAAAGCGGCAGTTCACTCGGCGACGGCACCACCTCCTCCAACGCAGGAAAAGAATCACGACGATCCTTCCACCCAATGGGACGAACGGCTTTGTGTGCTGCACTACAGTTTGTCACGATCGGCCGGTCAAGGTCGTTTCCTTGTGAAAAAAAGGACGTAAAACAACAACCCAAGGAGACTAATCATACGTATATTGGTTTTGTGTGGTGTGTGTTATCTTTTACTCGTTGTCCTAGCCTGCGTTTAAGAATTTTGGCCATCACTAGATTTATAGTGCCGAAATATGTTTTCTCACTACTTCATCTGTGATTAATGTAAAATATTGCGTCGCCATAGGATACGTTTGTGACACGCGACGGCGGAGGAACGACGAAGTAAACAAGATCAATCGCAGAGAGACACGAGATTTTAACGTGGAAAACCCTCCCAATGCGAGAGGAAAAAACCACGGGCGCCAACCAAGAACAATCTTCACTATATCGGGGTGAGGTTACAATGCGGGATTTACAACTCTAATCTCATATCCCAAACGCGGCTACAGGAATATATATAACAGGAAACCCTAATTCGACTAGAATCCGCCCTAAGCCTCGGCGACGGGCCTCACTACGCTCCGTCCAGAAGCTGGCCTAATGTATAGAATTTGGATCACAAATCAACATACTCCACCTTGAGACAAATTCCTTCCTGTAGCATAAACCAATCCTTCACCCTGAACACAACAAAGAAAGAAATACTTTCGGCGCCACACAGCCTCTTGGGCTAAGCTGTAATACCAACTAAGCTTGAGCAAAGCTCAAACTTAGCAACAGGAACTGGCTTTGTCAACATATCAGCAGGATTTTCATGAGTGCTAATCTTGCATACCTTTAGCTTACCCTTTGCAACAATATCTCTGACATAGTTATATTTAATCTCAATGTGCTTTGTCCTCTCATGAAACATCTGATCTTTAGTGAGATAAATTGCACTGATTGTCACAAAATAGATTAATGCAAGAATCAACTCCAGCAAGCTCAGCAAACAAACCTTTCAGTCAAACTGACTCTTTACTTGCTTCACACATAGCCATATATTCTGCTTCAGTGGTGGACAGCGCAACAACATCCTGCAAATGTGCCTTCCAGCTCACAGCACAACCTCCAATGGTAAATACATAACCTGTGAGCGACCTACGCTTATCCAAATCACCAGCATAATCTGAATCAACATAGCCAACGAGTTCTTTTTCAGTCCTGCCAAACTTCAAACAAGCATTCGATGTGCCTCGCATGTACCTGAAAATCCACTGAACGGCTTTCCAATGCTCTTTACCAGGATTAGCCATATATCTACTGACCAAACTCATAGCATAAGATAAATCTGGACGAGAGCAAACCATGGCATACATCAAAGACCCTACAGCACTAGCATACGGAACTCTGGACATGTACTCAACCTCCTCATCAGTGCTAGGACATTGTGAAGCTGACAATTTAAAGTGAGGTGCAATGGGAGTACTCACAGGCTTTGAATCATGCATGTTGAAACGATGAAGCACTTTCTGAATATAATTTTGCTGACTAAGAAACAATAAACCAGAAGCACGGTCTCTAGTAATTTCCATACCTAGAATTTTCTTAGCAGCACCAAGATCCTTCATCTCAAATGCATTGCTCAACTGAGACTTCAATGTAGTGATTTCTTTCTTGCTCTTGGCAGCAATCAGCATATCATCAACATATAACACAAGTATATAGGTGATCCATCAACAAATTTAATGTAGACACAACTATCATAATCAGATCTTTTAAAGTTATTTGATAACATAAATGAATCAAACTTCTTATACCATCAGAGAGGAGACTGTTTCAAACCATATAAGGACTTCTTCAATTTGCAAACATGATCCTCCTTACCAGGCACTATGAACCCTTCTGGCTGGTCCATGTATATCTCCTCCTCAAGATCTCCATGCAAAAATGCTGTCTTCACATCTAGCTGCTCAAGCTCAAGATCACGCATAGAAACAATACTAAAGAATGTACGGATTGAGCTATGCTTCACAACTGGGGAGAACACATCATTGTAATCAACACCCGGAATCTGACTAAAACCTTTAGCTACTAACCTTGCCTTAAATCTTGGAGGCTCACTAGGAGATAGGCCCTCCTTCCTCTTGAAGATCCATTTGCAACGCACGGTCTTCTTATTTTTAGGCAAGCGCACCACGTCCCATGTGCCATTTTTCTCCAGGGACTGCATCTCTTCTTGCATAGCTGAGATCCACTTCTCATGATCTCCAGAAACAATGGCTTCAGTGTACGTAACCGGCTCATGAGTGTTCTCCACCTGTTCAGCACAACTAAGAGCATAATGAATCAAATTACACTCTTCAATTAATCGGGATCGAGGAGCACAACTCCTCTTTTCTCTGCGAAGTGCAATAGGCTGATCGTCTTGCTGCAAAACAGGAGATAAGTGCTGAACAGTATCAATAGTATCATCAATAAATTCATCTCCCTGATCATCCACGTGCTCCACCTGCACGCTCATATTCTGCTGCTCATCATCGGATCATGCAGTACAATATCTATGGGTAAACTGTCATTAAACATCACGATTCATTAAAACAACATACGCTCATGAAAGTTTTTCTTGTATCAGGTTCCATAGCTTATATCCTTTTACTCCAGAACCATAACCAAGAAACAGACACTTAATAGCTCTAGGCTCCAATTTTCCATTATCAACATGAGCATAAGCAGTGCAACCAAAAACTTTCAGCTGTGAATAATCAGCAGGTGTACCAGACCATACCTCAATGGGAGTTTTCTTATTGAGTGGAATAGAAGGTGACCTGTTGATCAAATAGCATGCGGTGTTGGCGGCCTCTGCCCAAAAACGCTTGCTCATCTTTGCGTTGGACAGCATGCAACGAGCCTTCGATATGATGGTTCTGTTCATGCGCTCAGCCACACCATTCTGCTGCGGAGTGTGCAGCTGGCCTAATGTATAGAATTTGGATCACAAATCAACAACGTTAGTAGATACAATTATGCAGCGATGAATTATCACTTTGTTACTGGTTTTTCATCCACAGGTAGTGACAAAAAAATACCCTGACAGTGACTCCTAAACGGTTTTTTACGGTTGAATGAAGTAGAGACCAATTCTCGCTCGATAACATCCAAATGACCACGATCATTGTAGTCAGTGTTCCAGACCAGATAGCGTAGTACTTCAGCATAGATGAAAAAAGGTACACATGTATTATGTATATTCACTCGCAACGGACGTATCCCTCCAAATTTGCTCTCTTCACCAGTTCACACTTGGTATAGATTATGAAACATCCCAAAATTTCAACTGTTTTAAAAATTTTCTTGAGTTCGGTGTGAATTTGCAAACCTTCCCAATTTGGAAGCATTCAGCCCTTTTCACTTTCCCTTTTTGCCATCCGCCTTCCCTAGCCCATGGCGCTAACCAAGAATATGCCTTCAGCCTGTCTCATCTTTCCACCGGTTTGATCTCACTCGCTACATGACAACGTCGACTCGCCGCTGCCACACCTTGCCGTACCGAGCTTTGACCGCCCTCATTCAATGCCATCCCATCACCCCTGGCCAGACGTCTTGGTCACCCCGCCTATCCTTAGAGCAGGTACAATAAAACTTAGTCACAGCTATAGTAAATATAATATCAACAAAATCTTACGTGGCGAGAGAAAGGAAGAGAGAAGGAAGGAAGCTACTAAATTACAGCTAGCTATAGCATGTAAAAATATGTATTTCACTCTCTTACACGGGGTCAAATAGTTATTGTAATAGCTATCTTATTGTATGAACTATTTTTTTTGAAGGCTATAGATGAAATGGACAAGTGTTATAGCCACTAGTTGGCTATACTATTGTACTTGCTCTTACTGTCACCTTTGCATTCCGCTCTCTCTCGGCCGATCACTGCACACTGCACTTCTTGACAACCGCACGCGAGCTTGCTGCTACCAAGGGAGTCGCCAAGCCCTAGGTGCCAACGCAACAACCATCATTACTGCCAAAGCTTGCCGAAGCCTCCAGATCGCCACGCGCCAATGCCAATGAGCTCCTCACACTTGTGCATAGAAGAACCTGTGTTGATATGCGTTGTAAGATGACTCTTCATATAACTCTTCTGCACTTGTACAACATAAACTGTATTATTTCATAGATCTTGCACGAAATTCAATCCACATGACTGCTGGATATGGTGAATCATTCATCGAAGCCAAGCACACTTTCGTGCGGCTTCGTACAGTGCTATGATTTTCGAGTGATTCGTCGAAGTTGATATAAGACTTTGCTTAAACGATTACCATGAAATTACGGTTCCACCGCATAAGAACACATAGCCTGTTTATAACCTAGCTGTATGCGGGTCTGACAAGTACCCTGCATCTGCATAGCCAGTCATACTCAGGTCTTGGTTATTTCTATAGAAAATCAAGATCTTTGCTTCCTTGAAGGTATCGGAAGATATCTTTTATTCCCTGATAATGCCTTTTTGTTAGTTCTGTAATATACTTTACTAATAGGTTTACAACAAATGCACTATCCGGTCTAGTTCAGTTTGCTAAATACGTAAGTGTTTCTATTGCACTTAAGTACGGGAATTCTGGCCCAGGGCATTCTCCCCCTCTTTTCTAGGCTATTACAGATCCTTGTCTTATTGTAAAGATCTTATGATCATCAGTGTTTTCGATGGGTATGCCTTTTCAAAGCCGAACCTTTCTAACACCTTTTGAGTGTATGCGGACTGATGCACTAATATCCCTTTTGGGACATGCTCAAGCTGCAAGCCTAGGCAATATTTAGTTTTATCTATATCTTTTATTTCGAACTCTAACTCCAAGTAAGAGCGCGCTTCCTTTATATCTTCCAAGGTTTCGATGATATTCAGATCATCTACATATACTGAGATTATACAAATCCATTCTGAGATCGTCGTATAAATACACTGTGATAATCCTCATTATTCGTGTAGTCTTTCTTGCATATAAAGTCGCTTAAACGATTATACTACATTTTGCCTGGTTGCTTAAGTCTGTACAATCATTTCCTGAATTTCATACTGTACAGGTTTCTATTTCCTCTGTCTTGGTTCGGAACAGGGACATCTTTAGGCACCTTCATATAAATATCCGAATCCAAGTTTCTATAAAGGTATGCAGTTACCACATCCATCAATTTTATTTCTAAATTTAAGTTTACTGCCATCGAGATTAAATACCCAAAGGTAATGCTACCCATGATCGGAGATCGGGGAGTAAGTTTCTTCATAATCAACTCTTGGACGTTGAGTGAATTCTTGTGTAGCAAGCCTTGTTTTATACCTTACAACTTTATTTTTCTTATTTCTCTTCCGAACAAGTACCCACTTATGCCCTATGGGGCACACATGGGGAAATGTGTAACTTATGGGCCCAACACTTATCTTTTATTCAGAGATAATAATTCAGTTTTTATTGCCTTTTTTCAATCCTCCCAATATAATCTTTTCTTGCATTTAGCGAGCGATACAGGCTCTAAATCAAGATCGATGATTGTGGCAATATTTTTTGTTAAATAAATATCAACATTGGCTGTTGTCCTATTCATGGATTCTCTTGTATTGACATAGTTTATAGCTATTTCATTATGGGCTCGATTCTTCTAGTGCTTCTACTTGCTCACCACTCCTTCTAGTTGCGGGGTAAGTCCCTTTAGTTTTTAGCTCCGATGTGTGCTCACACATCCATATTAGTTTCTCCCTCTATGGAAATGTTTAGATTCGGTATGCCTTTCCTTGAAGGTACCATACTGGTAACAGGTCTCAACTAGCTCCCCTTTTGGTTTTGGAAAACTTCAGTGATTGGTTGTGTCAAGTCCTTCTTATCCTTTTTCACCAGACGTCCTCGGTTACTTGTGATTCGAGGGGTTGTAGTTCTCGTCTTTTATTCTGAGGCTTTTGGATGGGATTAGGGATACTTTCAACTTTCTTTAGTATTTCAACCCTCTCCGGTGCTTTGTGTGTAGGCATATACGACATTGTCATGCTCTTTAAATCACTAAAGTAGTCAGACAATTGGTTTGCTAATACTTGCAAATCAATGATCTTCTAGACTTCTCTATTTACTTCACTAGTGCGCGGGTCATGCGTATAGATTCTTGTGGCTTGCTATGTAATTTCCCGACATTTTTTATCAATGTGTTGGTTTCCTTTTGTAATGCCGGGAAACTATCCTCATAAAATATACTATCAGCGAAATGGGCAGTGGGCAAATCTCCTATCATAGGATCTAAATACCTTATTATGGATGTTGTCTCATAACCAATATATATCTCAGACTTTTGGAGAGGGCCCATTGCAGTACACTGTTGTGGACGTATATGTACATGAACTTTGTAACCAAACCTACGAAGATGAGAAATTTTCAGTGCTGACCCTTGCGTCAGTCGTATAGGTGAATGGATGTTAATGCCGATACTCTAAACTTGATGAGAGTTGCTGCATGTAAGATTGTGTGTCCCCAACATGTTGTGGCCAAATTAGAATTATGCAAAAGCGGCTAGGTAATAAATTTAATTCTCTTAATTAATGCTTCTGTTAGTCCATTATGGTGTGGATATGCGGTACAAAATACGACGATCAGCGGTATGTTCGGCCGCATGCGAATTTTCCCTTATTTTTTCTTTTTAAATATTCAGTGCAATTAACATCTACTTTTTTGTGCAAATCTACCAATCGGCTTGGCCGACAACTTTAAGTCAGCTCGCGGTAGATTAGAGCAGATTTGCTCCATAGAAAAATAATCTAGAAAGCGAAAATGTATGGAATTTAAAGCGATTCTAGATAGACGATTCAATCTACAAGTGCCTCGATGATTACCTTTGATCCACCAGACTGTTTCGTGCTAATAACGTCCTCAACCATCACTGGCGAGTCCAGTCCAAACGATTTCACCTATATGGAAGATGGATCATTCACAAAATAATACAAGAAAATAATACATTGAACACAAAAGATAGGGGAACTCCTTCTTTCTTTATTTATTACTTTCTCCTCCAAAAGATACAAGTTACAATCATTGGGATCTCCTATTTATAGACTAAGTGGTGAGGTGCCCACTATTGGCCATGCTTGCAGGCCAAGCCCAGATTTCCAAACAAGCACCACATGTAGCTCTCTTTCAGTGAAACATCCAACTTTAGAATGCAAATGACATTTTGCTATCGAATATTCGAGAGGGGAAGCCGGTCACACACTCGGTGAGGTTGTTTCTCTAATGCACCCGATCCTAACCATTTGTCATCCTAGAATCCCTAGGACGCGATAAGAGTCGTTAAATATTCCCGTAACCTTTCTGAGGCTGATAGGTCTTGTGGCTTATGGCTCATTTCGATTGAACTAAGTTGGCTTATGGTTTTTTAATATAATTGACTTATTTTATACTGCAGTTGCTGATGACTTTTTTTAACAAAATTAAATTTAAAATTTTAAAATAGAAAAAACATGTTAACCCATCACAGACAATGCAAACGAATATGGAAAAAAGAAAAGGCAAAAAAGTCCCGAAAAGGCTGAAAAGTTAGAAAAGAAGAAATTAAGGAACAGTGAACTACAGAAGCTAAAGCCAAAACGAGCCTCAGCTATAAATAATGAAGATGTCCTCTCTACTTTACATCATCTCGCCCACCACTGCTATATACAATTAAAATATGCAAATTATATTGGATAATGTAAGCTACTTCGTGTATGTATGTGGATTGCTTGAGTTTAATTCTATCTCTAGCATTTGGTGTCCTAATTTCATACAAGAGTTTTTCAATTATACGTGCATGCATATCACGATGCAAATCAACTTTATACACACTTGCATAGATCAAGAAAAATCACTGGTTATGATTTATCAATTATAAGAAGGGTCCACCTAATTAAGAGCTAGATGCTTTTCTTTTTTGAGAATTTCTTACAGCTATTCTTATTTCTCAGGTAACATCTATCGGTTACATATTCTTAAACATAATTAGGGTCCACAAATTAAGTGCCAGATTTTTATTTTGAGATAATTTATATAATATTTGTCTTTTCTGTTAGCTGATGTAATTAACCATCCTAAGCTTTTATTGTATGATAGATAATACTCAATAGTTAATATAGTTCAACTTTAATTAGAATCCACTACAATAATAATAATTCTAGAAAAAATTCAAAGTCGTAAAACACGCATGTTGGAAAGTGTGCAGGTAGAATATGTCTTGTCTTTTTTTCATTTCTTTTTTTTGCCGAGCGCAACTTTTTCTATTTTTTTCTCATGTGTGGCTTTCACTCATTTATTTTGCATGTGTCCATGCCCTTATTTTCCTCTCATATGTGGCTTTTAGTGCACACCATTTAAGATTCTTTTTATTTATTGGGTTTATTTAGAATCTATAATGGGTAGCTTTATCTTATAAGATTTTTTTGTTTATCTAAGACATCCACTGGTATTCATTTACTGTACACAATAAGGGTCCACTAAATCGAGGGACAGATGCTTTTATTTTTTTATATAGAATTTCTTGCTTATTTCTCTTTTTCTTAGAAACTATAAAACTCATGTCATGACTTTTAATATATAATAGATAGATTTTTTATTTAATTTGGAATACGTATGGAAATCAAATTACTAGTTTTTATTTTGCCCCAAATTTTAGTTTATTTGGACTGTACTTGACATGTACTCATTTTTAATTAGCTAGTTTTTATTTAATTATTGTTTTGAATTTTAGTTATACATGGATGTTACTTTAGATGTCGTATATAAATTAAATTGTTAATTTTCTTTATTTTTATTTAGAATTTCAATTAATTTGGATTGTACTTAACATGAGATTGTTTCTTTTAATATGTGCTATTCTAACTTGGATCCGCTAGATAATGACTAGATCTTTTTAGTTAATACGGGAGCTTATTCGGATTATCTAATTCGTATAGGTTTACAAATTTTAGTATTTTTTGGAATTTAGGTTTTAAATTTATTTACAAATTAAATATCTAATCATTCTTTAATTTTTATTCCAAATTAAAGGAACTGGTGCTCCGTCTGGCGACGGATCGTCGAGGGCGATCACGACATTTAGACCAGTGAACCACGTTGGCGGTCGAAGGCTCTCTGTGCGCTAGGTGTGGGAAATTTTTGTACGGATAACCCATTTTTATTCGAAAATACGAAATATACCCGCGACAAAATTTTTACACAAATAGGCTCGAGTCGCCAAACCATTCGGCGATTTACTCTTGTCGCCCCACCACCAGCGACTTATAAAGAATCCGGTAACCGTTGGGCGATTAAATGAAATCGCCTCCCGTTCAGCGATTCAATTGAATCGCCCCGTTCGCGACATGAAGAAGAGTCGTCAATGGGGGCGACGCATGTGTCTCTGACCCGACCATGCCCTCTTTTCTTCCCCATTTGTCACATTACTTGATATAGAAATAATTTTCTATACGAAAAGAAGAGATAATAGCATTGTTTGAATTTAAATGAACTTTATAATATAACGCATAACATGCCGCGTATTTATCCATTACATGCATGACATACACCCTCACTCCCACCCTATGGTGCTCGTCACCACGCCCGCGTCTGCCATACGGCCCGGCAGCCGTCCTCGCCTGCAACGGATTACGAGGCGGGTGACGAGGGTCGAAAAGTAAAGCGGCGGTGGGTTTCGCACCGCGCTGCGCCGGTGGAGTCACCAGACATCTGGTGTGTGGCCTCGGTGCACAGGAGGCCACGCTAGGAGAGAACATCCGGTCTTTGCGTCGGAGGACGGCCGAGCGATCATAAAAAACGTCCACCTCGATGTGGCGGGAGAAGCGTCCTGCTGCCGGTAAGGACTGCAATAGTAATATCGTTAGTTCGTTGCATGTCGTCTTTGGATAAAAACAAGATCGGGATCATGCGTGCCGTGCACATGGCGCCATGAAATCATCCGTATGGAAGCGGGGATGTGCGTAGGAGTCATGAGGCCGTGACCGCGAACTCACGTTGCTCGGGAGGTGGGCGTGTCCACGTAGAACTCCACGGCTGCTCGGGGCAGGTGGGCGTGTCCACGTGCTACCTCGGAGTAGTGCCACGCTGGTCGGGTGGCACCGTGGTCGGGTGGCACGGTGGTGGGGTGCAGGGCGTAGGTGTGGAGACCGCCGGTAGCCTCGTGCGGGACGATGGCCGACGATACGTCTACACGGCCTCCATCCGTCGCGCAAAGGCCGACGGCCTCCTCGCTGGTCAACTCCCACTGTGCCCCACCTCCGCACTAGTGCGGAGGACTTCGACCACGTAGCGACACCAACGTCGACTGGAAAAAGACATAGAATGGTCCATCATCGAAGCGATATTGCGATTTGAGAAATTTTGAAATTACAAGTTACGTCTCGCGATGTGCGTCGGCGTGCGAAGTCGCGCGGTACTGCGTGCGCCGGTCGCGGCGGCGTGTGGGCAGTGGGTCAACGACATGTACTAGCGATCGAGTCCGCCTCGTACCGGATGAGGTACTCCGCGTAGTCGGCTATGTCGTATGGCGGTCCTCCTCCACGCGGTCATCGGCGCACCCTCCTTTGCACAATCCGGTGCATCCTCTGGACGATCTGTGCCTTTCTTGGCGCCCGCCGTGTTGTGCTGTTTATGGAACCATTCGTAATTTAAATCTTGGCGATCACTTCTAGTAAGTCGTACAACAATATCGAGCGGTCACTCACGCGCGCACGCGCTGCGGCGAATCGGCGGCCCGATCGTACAGAAGTGCTGCGCATGACTGCCGCGGTGCGTAGTCCTCCACGTAGATGCCGTGACACGAGCTTCGGCGGGTTAGCGAAGCTCGTCACGCCCGGCCGGTCGCGACAGCCCGTCGAGAGCACGGGCTGCTGCATCGCCTCCGCTCGTAAGGCTCCCAGCGCCACGTCGAGTCTGCGAGGCGTCCAAGCGCTCCACGAAGGGGTGAATACGCCGTGTGACCTGCACGTCGCGCGAATCGCACTGCAAGAAAGGCAAATTGTTTAGTACGACGATCGTTAATAAGTTGACTACGATAAAATAAAACTCACTCGTCGGCGACACCAAATAGAACCCATCGTCGGCGGTCAATGTCTCCCCACGGTACATGTCGGCCCGTAGGGACCCATGTCGTCTAGTACAGTCGTCCGAGATCAAGCGCTTGAACGACCACAAGCTGCAGCAGCGAGGGACATCCGTGAGGATCGAGTTCGCCTTAATCCTCGTGCACGCATCATACGGGCGCGATGCGTCGCGGCAAGTGCGGCCGATCCCACTGATCTGGCGGCCTCGCTGGTCGGCAATCGCCCTCGCATAAGCGATAAGGCGCGCGTCAACGGTGTTGCCGTGGCTGGTGGTGAAGAGCACCCAACCAAACAGCCACAACGCACGTAAGCCTCCAGGTGGCGCGCGACCTGTAAATCGTCAGCATCTGCAACCATGCGCTCAACCTCGAATCGAACAAGTTTTATTAGTATGTAATTGCACAAATAAGAGTTTCAAGACGCGATCGACTTGAAACACCACGCACTGCCGATCGTGCGGCCACCTCATCGTCGGTCCATGCTTCTGCCTCTCGTCGAAGATGTGGTGGTGATCGGCCGGTGGAAGGACCCCGAATCGCCGAGCGGTCATCGCGCCACTCGGCGGAGCCTCGGTAGGAAGGCGGCGTCTCCGCGGACCGGAAGGCCAGGAGTAGGGACACGTCCCGCGGGTCGGCGCCATCTCCCGGCCGGTAGATGGAAAGTGTGCGTCTCGGGCCAACGGTCTACCAAAGCCGTCGCGAGGAACGGTCGAGCGGAAGCGTCGTGAACGCTCCACCACCACGCCCACCTCGTCCCCTCCTCGGCCAAGGCACCTCCGTCCTCATCCGTGGCTGCACCATCCGGCAAGAGGAGAAGTCCGGCATCCCGCACTGCAAATAAAGTGAAGGTCGACATTAAATGTTTTTATGGTAATACTAAAGCGTTGGCGTGGTGCAAACTGCCGATCCAACGGGGTCGAGTCCCGAGCCACACGAGGTGTGCGTGTCGGACCACTCCGGCTCGGTCGACTCGTCCATGCTCCCGGTGGCGGCGCGACGACGGAAGCGCGCGGCAGCGGTCCAAGTGCTTGTCCAACAATAGTACCGCCAGTCATCCGCCATAACGCAAAATTAGCTAAATGTAAATTTGTACACTACATTTTCTGCAATAATACATGAAAAATAGTATACAAAATTTCGACACAACAATTTTCTACATTTAAATTTTCTTCATTTCAATTTTGCAAACTGCATCTACATTTGTACATTGAATGATCTACAATAAATTTCTAAAGTAAATTTTCCACAATAATACATTACAAATATTATACAAAAACTATATTTTTCTACATTTAAATTTGTACATCTAAATTTATACCTGCATCTACATTTCTAAATTTAATGTTCTAAACTAGATGTTGTAAACTAAATATCTAAGCTAATTTTAGAACTAAATTTTCTAAACTAAATATCTCAACTAAATATCTAAACTAAATTTGTAAACTAAATATCTACACTACATTTTCTAAACTTAATTTATCTAAACAAATTTTCTAAAGTAAAATTTTCACAATAATGCATTACAAATATTATACAAAAACTATATTTTTCTACAAATATTAATGTTCTAAACTAGATTTTCTAAACTAAATATCTAAACTAAATATCTAAACTAATTTTCTAAACTAAATATCTCAACTAAATATCTAAACTAAATTTGTAAACTAAATATCTACACTAGATTTTCCAAACTAAATTTGCTAAAATAAATTTTCTAAAATTAGAAAAATACACCAAATCCATGCTTCTCTTCCTCTCTCTCTCTTCTCTTCTTCCTCTCCTCCCCTCTCCTTCTCTTCTTCCCTCTCTCTCCTCTCCTTCTCTTCTTCCCCTCTCCTCCTCTTCTTCCCCTCTCCTCCTCTTCCTTCCTCTCTTACATGCCTCCTCGCCTCGCGCGGAGTGATGGCGACGGCGTGGGGAAGGAAGAAAAGGGCGTGGCCGTCGGTGTAGTCACATGCGATCGCCCCGGTTGGGCGACTCTTCTTCATGTCGCCCGAACGCGGGGGCGATTCAATTGAATCGCTTAACGGGAGGCGATTGCATTTAATCGCCAGCGGTTACCGATTCTTTATAAATCGCTTGGTGGTGGGCGACAAGAGTAACTCGCGAATGGTTTGGCGACTCGAGCCTATTTGTGTAAAAATTTTTGTCGCGGGTATATTTCTGTATTTTCGAATAAAAAATGGGTTATCTGTACAAAAATTTTCTAGGTGTGGCCGTGTGGCGAAAGCACAGTAACAAGAGTTCACAGCACCGTCATACGAGCTGTACTATGTAGTACGTCATCTTTGTTTTTCTTTCTTCTACTGGGAATTAAAAAATGGTTGTGCTTATTTGAGGTTCAGTTTTTACCAACTAACTTCTTAATTTCATTTTTTCTAACTTTTTAGCTTTTTTAAGGTTTTTTTTATCTTTTTTTCTTATTACTTTCTATTGTCTGTAATAATGAAGATGCCAATTCTCACTCTTCGGCAGCTTCCAAACGACGGCGATCAATACCATCCATGGGACTATACTCCAGGTTGTGTAGTAGTAGTAGTCCTGCACGGCTACTCCAAATTTGCCCTGCCATCAATAATTCGCACCTGGCTGACTGGTTCAGAGAGAGAGAGAGAGAGAGAGAGAGAGAGAGAGACTAGCAAAGCAGCAGTTCACAGTGGAGACTGGAGAGATGTATCCAAAAGCTTGTCTTTCTCACTTTCCCGAAGCATGCATCTTCTGGAAAGTTGTCTTTCTTTATGCCATCTTCTTCTGACTTTTCTCTTCTTTTCCTCTTGCTTACGCTGTAGCAGATGACATGTGCATGCTCCAAAGAGCTTATAAGGGGTGGCTTTTAGATGACATGTGAATGCTCTAAAGGGAAGGGGTGGCTTTTAGCTTTTTTTTTTATGTGTACTATGACTGCAAAAGCAATGTAGTGGTATTTAGTTTTTTGTGAGTTCAAAAAGTAAAAATACAAAAAAAAATAGAAAACACCACTAAATCTTTTAAAACAATGTAAAAGAATAAAGGAGAAAAAAAATCAAAAACTAAAATTTAAAAGTTAAAAAGCTAAATCCTTTTGGAACAAGGAATTTCGAGAGAAAACAACAATGTGCACCTTGCAGGTTGCAGGAGGGAATATTGTCGGAGGCCGCAGCAACTTGCATGCTTTTTGGTGTGCCTTACCACGTTCGAAGAAACTTCGGCATCAACCGCCCTTTGCACTTTCCAGATTCATCGGGATCCTCTGCGGTTGAGATATGGCGGCCTATCATCATTCAAATAGCCCTCTTCAACAAAATTGTCAGAATCATGATCATAAATTGGATCAAAGACATTTTGATAGGATCGTATTTTTGAATCGAATAGTAGAATCTAAGATCCTACCTGATTTTACCAAAAGACATCTCGTTTGAAACTTAGGCACTGTAGAAAAATCATTACTGTGGAAAAGCGACTTCAAGAAGTCAATATGAACAGGACCGAAGTCTTTTATAATTTAGGATGATGTGTGATTCTACACGATTCTACCACGATTCTACTATGACTCTACATGATTCTATGACTAGAATCACGATTCTACCATATACAATTTAAGATGCGATGTGAGTCGGATTGATTTCGTGTTATCATAGAAGAATTACGATTTTAACAGTATTGCTCTTCAGTATTGAGTGTCACCACGATTTTTAGGGAAATAATTTAATTACTCAATTTGTAAAGTAAAATTGTATGTAGTCGACACTTGACAGTCACGAATTAGACCACCAGTTCGTTTCCTGTGGCAAAATCCCGTCCAAGGAACGGGTTACATGCTTTGGAGCCAAAGAAGATCCTGTATTTCTTTTTAATGCAAGATCTTGAAGTTGGATTGTAAGTCAAGAGGATCAGGAGTCAAATATTCCTCCGCCACTTCGAACTCAGCTAGTGTGCACAATCAGTTGATGTGCAAGTGGATCTTCTGTAACAGATAAGCTATGTAGAAGTACATATGTATCGGGAGTTCAGGACTACTACAACTGAACAGGGGAAAAAACAATTCCATGGTGAATAAGAGCAAGGAAGTACGTGGAGAAGCCAGATTCTCATCCGTCAAATACCTATTGAAATCCATCAGCATGTGAGCACCACATGTAACTCTCTTTCACTGAAACATCCGATTCAATTTTTGAATGCAGATGACATTTTGCTATCGAATATTTGAGAGGGGAAGCCACACACGCTCGTGAGGCTGTTTCTCTGATGCACCCGATCCTAACTACTCCCGTGACCTTTCAGAGGCAGACAGGCCTTACCATTTCTTACACGTTCAAACTATTTACTTTCTTACGAAGTTACGAGTACTCATAAGTTACGACTTACGAGCCTCAGCTATAAATTGGGAAGATGCCATCTGCTCTACATCATCTCGCCCACCACTGGTTGGTGTATCAGTGGAGCTCTTGATCTCCGAGAATTTCTCAAGCACCAGCACCATCCATTTAATTCAGACAGCTCTTTGCAGCTTCGCATCCAGGTGCACTTCTTCCATTATTACACCTTCGCATCCCTCCCTTGTGAAACCTGTCGCGCTCGTTCAGCTTTGCCATATCTACCTCTGACTGCGGTTGCTTTTTACATCTTAGGACGGTCCCGGCCGGCCTCTGCAGTCTCTGTGTGCAAATGGATTCTCTCAAGATTGGGCTATTCGTCGCTTCTGCAGCCGTCGCCGTCGCCGTCGCGACCACCGTGGAGCCTCCCGAGGAGCCCTGCCGATCGTGCTGCTTCGTGTTGGCACTTTGTGCCGCGTTCCACAGCGGCATCGCGCTCGTGGTTTCAGCGTCTCCGCAGGCGGCGGTCGCCGTCCATGAAGCTGACAGCCGGCGAGGTGGCTTAGTCAGCACCGACTCTGACTAAGCCTAGGTAGGATTTTGCTCTTTTGCATTTATAACATAATTCATTGGGAAAAAAGATTGTAATTTCTTCTAATGGATTGTGTGGTAAATGCAGAGGAGCCAAGTCCCGCTTAGGCTGATGTGGCTCCTCTAGTGTTTGGGATGGCACCGGCCGGTGGAGCTCCCTTGGATCATCCGTCTAACTAGTGTTAGTCTAACTTGATTCGATGGTCGTTAGACAGTTGATCTCAACGGAATTCCACCTGCCGGAATCATCTCGAACATTAGCGGAGCACCGTCTGCCCAAGCGTCAAACCAAAGGTTGTCGTTGAGACATAATATACATACTTAGTCCCTCGCTTTCTGGGTTGTCTTTTGTGTGCCTTGGTTTGGTGAGTTATACCACATTTGTTTCAGATAGCAAGTTGACATAATAAAGTGCAAGAATTCGAGTTGTTGAGCCCTTTCTGATATGAAATGACGTATATATAGAAAGAGACACGGTTCCTCCTTCAGATTCACAAGAGCAGCACAGGTCTACTTCCCTAGAGAGGACCGGGCGTAATTCAGCCCAGGGAGATGTAAAAAGAGCCCAAATCGGCATTCCAGGACCTCGCTCAGCCCAGTAGCCCACATCCGGCCTCAACCCTCGCAGCCATCAGCGCACACGACTCGGCGCATGTATGTATAGTCGGCCTTAAGTTGCACACAAGTGACAACCATGCATCTTTTTTTTTCGATAGGAGCCCAACGTTAAGCACCGGTTAAGGCTAAAAAAAAAAAGCTCGAAACTCACGAGCTACTCGAGTTCAGCTCATTCTAGATTTGATTCGAGCTCGATTCGAACTTTAAACGAGCTGAACTCGAGCTTGATCTCGAGCTCGCGAGCTTTACCGAGTCGAGCTCGAATAGTTTGCGAGCCCCGATTCGAGCTTAAATAGTAATACATATTAATTCTTACTGAGTTTACTTGAGCCGAACCCGAACTCGAACTTTTCTTATTGTTGAAAATTAGTATATATTTGAATTATTTTGACTGTTATCGAGCTTACTAGAGTTGAGCTCGAACTTAAAAATTTCTTATTATTGAAAAATAGTGCATAAGAAATTATTTTAATTATTATTGAGCTTCAATTAATCGAGCTCGAGTCTACTCGAGCTTAGGCCGAGCGAGTTTGAGCGAGTCCGGACTCGGACTTTAACTCGAGCTCGACTTGAGCTTCTACCGAGCTCGAGCACGAAAGGTCAAGCTCGCTCAACCTCGGTTCATTTACAACCCTACACCTGATCAAAAAAAAACCGCAACGACATCAAAGCGATGCACCGGGATCTTGGTCAATCGAACACCCGATCGAGAGTATTAATACGGTTTTACTAATTTTCAGATGTCTGGTATTTCTTTCTCTCTGTCATCTAAAATTATGTGATACTAAGTTTAAAATTGCAGTACAAAGTGATGTGTAATCTTATCACAGCTTCACTATAACTTTTAGTTCTATTTATTTTTTTGCATTTTAGGGGGTTATGAGAGCACTTTGATCTCCATCGGTTGAGAAAAGTGGCTGAAAACTTCATTAAAATTCTGTCTTCTGATAAATAGCCACATCCTTCAAAAAAGTATAGAGTGCACACCTGGAAGAAGCAGGCGCGGCGCGGCGGCTTATCCCTGATCGGATAAGGGATTCAGAGGAACCAAGGAACACCACCGATTCGAGAAACACAAAAACATATATCAAGGAGAACTGCACCTGCCTAGAACTATTCCGACGGTGACGGGAGATCCTGAGGAAATACATAGTGCAGGCGGCAAAGCAGAACACTGGGTTGGGGTCGCCGGCGACGACCGCCGTGAGGGCCAATGAGGCCAGGCCACGACGGTTCTTATGAATGCAAGGTTGCGATTTAAGTATGCCATGCACGAAGCTAGGCCCGGGAAAGTAGTGGAGCCGTAGCTTTTTGATTTTTTTTGCCATAAGTTGTTTTTGGCCTTCTGGTTGAAAAGTAGTTGTAGCTGATGGTTATAACTTTTGCTGAAAGGTCGTTGTTAATCTGACATTTTATTAGGCTGGCTGCTTGGCTGCTTCATATGTGGATGAATGTTAAAATCAAGATTCTAAAACTCGATAATCTGTACTCGCTCGGTCACCTCACTTTGTAGTGATTATATGGTAATCAGTCTTCTACTCGCCTTGTAACAGGTTTTTCTATTTTAATAATAGAATTATATATGTATATTCATATAAAATCAAAGCCACATTTGATGCTATTGTTGGACCTATTCAGGTGCAGCCAGCTAGCCACTACTGAGGTTTATATAGTTGCCATTTGCCACATACAAGGCAAATGATAATCTTGAATCTTTTTGATGGGATATGACAGCACTATATTTTACAAACAAAACTTGGGCTAATTCCTCCGAGTTCAACATCTTTTGTAGTGATCTAGTAGCATGACCTAGACAACCTTCTGCCTCCTACTTTCAAAACAGACTCTATACAAGCCAAAGCTAGCTAATAATAAACAAATGTTCCAAGAACATATAGAGAAGTCAAAACTACTAAGAGCGTTCTAAAATCTAAATGATCCACTGGTACCATCATACTATGAAAACATTTACTAAAACGAATTCCAGATCATGACTTAGTTTATAAGCTCTACAAAATGCCCAAGTACAAACAGCAGGAATTCACATTATTCTCACCTATCCAAGGACAAACTGGGTAGGCAACCAGCAACACTACCAACCAATGACTCTAGCTTCCGATAACCAGCAGAGGGAGGAGCCACAGTGGGGGAGGCCGCTGCTGGAGGAAGGGGATGCAGCCAGGGAGGCTACCACCGGAGGGAGGGGCTGCAGCAGAAGAGGCCACCGGTGCCAGGGAGGCTGCCACCGGAGGGAGGAGCTGCGCAGAAGAGGCCACCGGCCGGAGGAGGGCCGCAGCGTGGGAGGCCGCCGTTGGAGGAAGGGGCGCAGGCTGGGAGGCTGCCACGGAGGAAGGGGCTACAGCAGGAGAGGCCACCGCTGAAGGGAGGAGCCATGGCGAGGACACCGCCGAGGAGGAGCCGTAGAAGGGAAGGCGCCACCGGAGGAGTAGCCGTGGCGGGGGAAGCCACCGCGAGGGAGGAGAGCGTAGCATCGGAGGAGATCACGGCAGCTACAGCCGGTCGCCACCGCCCTCCGAGTCACGACCTAGGTTTCCCACGTGTATCACGGCAATGGCGCCCTCGGACTCCATATAGTCTCGAGCGTGTGGGAGATCTAATTCGGTAGAAGCGAGAAGGGTAGGGTAATTGGCTAATTGCGTTGCATTGCTGGGTTGTGGGCTGCTTAATTAAGTGTGGGCTACAGTTCCCTAGACTAGCCACTCGGCGAGTACATGGACTGTTAACCGATTTCTCCAAGTATTAGTTAAACTGGTTAGCTATTCATTTTTGTCTGCTCATACTCGATGAGGGGACCTAGTCCTCGAGCGAGAACTTGGCCGAGTAGACCTAGTTTTAGAACCATGGTTAAAATATTTTAAGTATCATTGATAGTGAACCGAATGGGAGGCTCGTTTTATGCAGTGGCATCTGATTAGTAATTCCCAATAACTTCTAGTG
Source organism: Dendrocalamus sinicus (assembly GCA_036346575.1). Taxonomy (NCBI): domain Eukaryota; kingdom Viridiplantae; phylum Streptophyta; class Magnoliopsida; order Poales; family Poaceae; genus Dendrocalamus; species Dendrocalamus sinicus. Next base: position 5,025 of record JAYEVI010000191.1, on the reverse strand, counting down.
GAAATGTCCCTACTATTGGGATACAGGTTGGTTACACTAGCACAGATTAAAATTTATACCTCGTAAACCAGGAAGCCATGTGAGTAAGAGATCATGGATCATTACCACTAGATGTTGGGATACGAGTTGGCTACACCAGCATAGATTAAAATTTCTACCATGTAAATAAGGAAGCCATGCAGTAAGAAATCATGGATCATTACCACTAGGCGCGTGAGTGCAGTGAAGTAGAGTTGAAGCAACCGATTCAACGATGTGTGCGTCAGTGTAGTGGTAGTAGTTGATCATCCTCTGGCCAACCGTCTCCTCCTCGTGATCATCCTGATTAGCACCGCAGTCACAACAACACCTCGACCGAAGTCCACACGTTTAGGGATGGAACACCTTGCGTTAGCGTGCTAACACTAGTGCACACGCAAGGATTATGAGGGTGGCGACTAGGGTTCAGCGGGTGTGTTTGGGGATACCTCCTCAGCCCCACACTTCTCTTTATATAGCCTCCAATCGGATCATATCCGATATGAGTACAGATTGAATCCCACTCAGAAACTATCATCTGGACCCTTATCGTTCCAGCCAATTAAGTGTATGACCATGTAGGTTCATGTATATTTGGTCATGGGTAGAAAACTCCTTTCGGTCTATAAGTCGGTAGCAATTCCTAGCAGGACATAACGACTCCTAAACATACATAAAGATCATATCAAACGAACTTATATAGTGCTTATATACGATCCTCGCCTCATGATACGGATCAAACTCAAGGCGAGAAGCGTGTCATCCTATGATAGCTTGATCCTTCACTCGAACTTTGTATTGGATTACTCGGTTGTGATTGACTCCTCAACCACATTCGGCATGGTCATGCACTTACATAATCCAACCACATCGAGAGGCCTAGATATATCTCAATATAGGAGAGGCAAATTTCATTTTGATCACTCATATTCCTCCGCATGTTTCATAGTAAACCCGAAAACTATTTTTATGACCGCCCAATCACGGGCGGTGTTTGGTAACCCTAAGTAAACTATTACACATGTAGGAAACAATGACGATTTTAGATCTAAGGATCCTACATACGCTATGTATGAGACCAACTGATGACACTTAAAAAATAACAATTCATGGTGTCTCATAGTTGGCCAATCCAACATCATGTTCTCTACCATATATCCACATTATTGATTTGATATCTCATATTCATGATCCATGAAACATGATCATCAATCAATACATGTGCGATCAGAAATCATAATTATCCCACATAATGATATAAGATCGGGGATAATTCGAATAACATCAAAACATAAATAAAGAGTTCCACGAACAAGTCACACACTTATTAATCAATATGAAAGACATTTATTCAAGAGACAAAATAATATATTATTTAAAAAGATCATAAACATAGAAGTGATACAATTATCTCTATAATTGCCTTTAGGGCATATCACTAACAATCTCTCACTTGCATTAGAGTCAATCATGCAAGTATCTAGTACCCATAGCTCATGTGTGCACCTCATGCTTTGGCTGTGGAAGAGGTTTTGTCAACAGATCAGCAATATTTAAATCCGTGTGTCACTTTGCATATCTTAACATCACCTCTATCAACAATCTCATGAATGAGGTAAAACGCTAAAGTATATGGTTAGATTTTTATGCGATCTAGACTCCTTGGCTTGCGTGTAATGGCTCCACTATTATCACAATAGAGATGCATTGGACTAGAAGTACTAGAGACCACACCCGACTTAGAGATAAACTTCTTACCCAAACAACCTACTTTACGACTTGGAAGCCACAATATACTCAACCTTCGTTGTAGAATTGGCAACCATCTCTTGTTTGAAACTTTTCTAGCTCACTACTCCTCCATTAAGATAAAATACAAACCAGACTCACGATCGAAAATCATCTTTATCGGTTTAGAAGCTAGCTTGGTGTAACCATTTAAGACTAACTCTTCCTCACCTCCATTAACAAGGAACACATCCTAGTTCTTCTCAAGTATTTCAGGATGTTCTTTATAGCTATCCAGTGACCTTTACTTGAATCGTGATATCTACTCATAACACTTAGAGCATGTAACACATTTAGACGTGTACAAAGCATGGCATAAATGATAGACCCAATGGCGGAAGCATATAGAATCTTACTCAACTGGTCTTGCTTATCGGTGTCGAAGGACATTGAGTCTTGCTAAGACTAATACCATGTGACATAGACAAGAAGCCCTTCTTGTAATCCTACATGTTGAACTACTTCAACACTTTGTTGATGTACATATGTTGGCTTAATCCAATTAGCCATTTAGTTCTATCCTATAGATCTTTATGCCAAAAATATGATGCCTCTCCCAAGTCTTTCATAGGAAATTATTTCTTAATAAAGACTTGACAGATTCAAGCATAGGAATACCATTTCGGATAAATAATATATCATCAACATATAGAACCAGAAAAACAAGTGCACTCCCACTAGCCTTTTTATAAACACAAGCCTCGTCTTCATTCTTGATGAAACCAAACCCCATTTGACTACCTCATCAAAATGAATGTTCCAACTCTTATAAGTTTGCCTCAGTCCATAGATAGATTTCTGAAACTTACATATCTTTCTAGAATTTTAGGGATCAACAAAACCCTCATGTTGTGTCATGTACGCATCCTCACTTAGGTTTCCATTTAGGAAAGTTATTTTGACATCTATCTACCATATCTCATAATCAAAATACGTAGCAATAGCTAGAATGATCTGGATAGACTTGAGCATAGCGACGGGTGAGAAGGTTTTATCATAGTCAACACCTTGAGTTTGTTTGAAACCCTTCGCCACCATCGTACCTTATGGATATGAACATTTTCATCCATGTATATCTTTTTCTTAAAAACCCATTTGCACTCAATGATTTTTACACCATCGGGTAGATCAACTAAATTCCAACTTGATTATCACACATGTATTGAATTTCGGATCTCATGGCTCCAAGTCATTTCTCAGAGTCCAGGCCCATTATTGCTTCCTCATAAGTCTTAGGCTCATCATTGTCTAATAATAAAATGTTATGTCGATACCTTATCGGCAATTGACGTGGCCTTTCAGACCTATGTGGGGCTGGTACCTCTTCCACAGGTTCTACAATATTTTGTACACTATGTAGAGGGTCAATAGAAATTGAAACATTTTTTGATATCTCTCGAATTTCTTTGAGTCTCACCGTGCTCCCACTAACGTTTTTAGAGAAACTTTTTCTCTAAAAGACACCATTCGAGCAATAAACACTTTGTTCTCATCCTTTTATAAAAATAATATCCTTTAGTTTCCTTAGGATACCCCATGAAGAAACATTTATCAGTTTAGGTATGAACTTGTCGGGCGTCAAATATTTTACATATACTTCATATCCTATATTTTGAGAAAAGACAACCCATGACATTTCCAGTCCATATCTCATTTAGTGTCTTCTCTCTCAGACTTTTGATGGAACCCTATTTAATGTGAATGTAGATGTTTTAGAGCACACCTAAAAAGATAATAGCAAATCAGATTGGCTCATCATCGATCGAACCTTGTCTAACAAGGTCTAATTATCGTTCAAACAATCTATTTCATTGAGGTGCTCTGGTGGAGTTAGTCAGGAGCAATTCACTAAACTAATGACTTAAATATTCACATCCATGATCCGATTGTAGAACTTTAATTATCTTGCCAAGTTGATTTTGTACCTTATTCAAAAATTCCTTGATCTTTTCAAATGATTCAGACTTGTGCCTCATTAGATAGATGTATCTATATCTACTAAAATCATCGATAAAAGTTATGAAATACTAAAACCACTTACATTTGTTGAGTTCATTAGTCCACATACATCCGAATGTACTAAGGCCAACAAGTCATTTGTCCTCTCACCAATACCAGTGAAAGGTGTCTTAGTCATTTTGCCAAGTAAACAAACTTGTATATTTTAAATGATTTAAAATCAAATGAGTTTAGAAGACCATCTTTATGGAGCTTCACCATACATTTCTCATTTATATGACCCAATTGACAATGCCAAATATAAGTGGGATTCAAATCATTAGACCGAAGCCTCTTAGTATTAATATTATAGATAGACACATTCTCAAGATTTAAAATATATAATCCATTTATTAATGGAGCATGACCATAAAGCATATCATTCAAATAAATTGAACAACAATTGTTCTTTATTCGAACTCATAATCTTTTACTCAAAATATGAAGCAAATAATGTTTTGCTTAAGACAGAACATAATAACAATTACTCAATTCCAAAACTAATCCTAAGGGTAAATATAATAGTAAAGTGCCAACACCAATGCAGCAACTCTTGCTCTATTAAATGCGTGAAGATCAATTTCGCCTCTTGCCAAACTCATACTCCTTATCACTCCTGCATCAAATTGCAAATATGAGCAACTAATCCAGTATCAAATACTCAAGAACTAATATGAGAAGTAGCAAAATTTATTTCTATAATACTTATATCTGAAGTAGAAGTCTTACTTCTCTTCTTCTTTTCGATTTCGCTAGTACTTCTTGCAATTCCTCTTCCAATGTCCAGATCCTTTAGCAATGGTAGCAAATAGCATCGATGCAGACCAATCTTGAGTTTCAAGCTTAGATTTGATACTTAAGATTTTATCTTGAGTTTTATTCGTGCCTTTTCTTTTGCTCAAAGCCTTAGACTTCTTTTGAAATTGGCGGTTTCTCAACCATCATAACATGATTATAGCTTTTCTTAATGCTCTCCTCTGCTGACTTGAACATCCCATGCAACTTGGTCATTAACTTCTCCATCCCATACATCAGTAGCCAACTCTTGGCTAAGAGGAAAACCAAGTTTCTCCAAACTCTCGGTGTATCCAATTATCTTGATCACGAGATTTAATCGAGTTCCTTCACTAACTTGCACACAAACAATGATTTAGAGGTGTTGTACCTTTCGGTCCTTGCGGTTCTCAAACATGCCTTTAAGACCCACAATCATATGGTAGG
>JAYEVI010000190.1:0-138500 GCA_036346575.1 Dendrocalamus sinicus | reverse complement strand
TTGAAATATAAGAATTCTAATGTTATAGGTTGGGATCGCCCGCTAGTTCAATTTAATTTAATTGTTGTCCGTCAGTTGTTGCACGAATCGGTTGCGCCGCTACCGTTTGTCCCAAAATAATAGGATGGAAGAAACTCGCACGGTCCAAAAGCTGCGTTGCATGTTTGTTGGACTATTCTTTTCACCGGTAGTCATCGGGACAATCTGGAATCCAAGCGCAAACAGCACGAACAGGAGTAACATATAGGGCCTTTTTTTTCTTGTGATTTTTGGCTTTAGCTTTTAGTTTTTCTATACTAACTAGCTTTTAAATGGAGTGTTTTTTAAGATAGGATCTACTAGTTAATTATAGTACATATTGTAACGATTTCATTTATATCGGCAAAAGCCGCATGTGAATTTCAGTTACTCTGTAATCTCTCATACGAACAGCCAAAAACCACAAACCGCAGCTAAAAGCCATAAACCGCAGCCACAAAAGAATAGGCCCATAGTATACAGCCTTACGCTGGCTATCTTTCTCCGACGCAATCTTCGTGGAGGAGAGCTTCCCCACCTCAACATTTTCCGTTAGTATAGTTCTGTTCTTTTGAGTTATGGTCTATGACTTAAGGGTCACTTAGTTTGATTGAAATAAATTGATTTATATCTTTTTATATTGTAGTTAGTTTATTTTTCACTATAATTAATGATTTTTTTGTATAATTAAATTTAAAAAATTAAAAGTAAAAAACAGATTAGACCATTACGAATAATACAAAGGTATATGGTTAAAAAAAGAAAGCATAAAAGTCAGAAAAGTTGGGCCTGTCGGGATGAGTGTTGCTGGGTGGAGGCGTGGAGCCCGGGCTGTCCTCCAATTGATTTTGATCCCTCTATTTATATCGGGGAAATTGCACATATACCCCATAGTTAGTAGGCACTTGTAAGTTTGCCCCACACTTAAGTGGCCTTGTAATTTTACTCCATACTTGACATGCCACCTTATTATTTTGCGAGCAATTTGATGATTTGCCCCATCATTCATTGCAAACAGCTGATTTGCCCCATCATTCATGTAAATTGATTATTTGCCCCATCTTTCAATTTTTATTTGATCATTTGCCCTCTTTGCATTTATAAACCATTTCCTATCTTTATAATACTAATTTCTATTGCAAAATTACCAAATTGCCCACGCATCAATTTTCCTCATCCCGTTGCATCTCCCGATTGCATCTCTGCGGTGTAATTTGCTCTCGGACTCTCTATGTTGCGAACCTTGGTGACTCGCGCAGTTCTTGGAAGGCTTGTCAAGGCAACTGGTGAGGTTCTGGCCATGCAGTTATCATCAGAGCACAATGTGTGCTATGAGGAAGTTAGGCAAGAGCTGCAGTCATCACATCCTGATGATCCACATATTGTGGTTCTAAAGCACAACGTTTGGCGTGTGAAGGGTCTCATCCAGGTAGCCAAAATTCTGTACTGTGATACACAGAAGATCAAGTTGCTAGTTTGTAACACTTGTACATTTTTCTCAAATCTAAGTATTTCTAACATTCCACGGAACAAACCCAACCCAAAGTCAAAAGATTTAACAAAGCACTTTTTCTTCAGCAGCAACCCTTCCAGCACCCAGCTTGCTAAACTGGGATCACATCCATATTGGAAGTATCCTCACATCTCAAGACTAAACTGATCACATCCATCTTTCAATTTTCAACAAACCGAAAGCTACTGCAAAATTCCATTACAAATGGCAAATGGCAACAGTATGGCATCACAATTACAGCAAGTTCAATCCATTCAGACACACACAGCATGCAGACAACATTATCTGCCAATATCAAGAGTCACAGAAATCCAACCGGATGGTCTTTCAACTTCAAGAAGGAAATACACCCTAGTAGGAACACTACATCCCGACTCGACTAGGGTCCAAAAACATCAAATTTCGGGTACCACGACGACATGACATTGAGAAACTCCGGGTAAATTTTGCTTAGCAATGCATTGTCCATCGAGCGCCATCGCCTTCCTCGAGAAAATTTCTGCAGTAAGACAGGTTAATCGAAAGGTTAGTTCTGAACCAACATGATCAAAAGCACAAGAAATAAGGTAAGGAACAGTGGGCCACCTTCTCTAACAGATGCAGGATAAGCTTACAATCGAATCAAAACAAATGACACGTTCACAGTTGTGGTGCAAATATGATACTTTCAACTATTCAAAACAGTTTCAGATTGCTTACAAAGCAGATTTAGGGCTTTCAAACCTTTTAAACAGTGAAAGAATAACATGAGAATAACATGAAACCTTTTAAACCTTTTATGTCTTTCTTTTCTTCCTGGGGTCATCTTCTTGGAAGTAGTTGTGACTAATGGCTGAGAAGGTCCCTCAGGAGCCACAGCATCAATGTTCTTCTTGGCTTTTGTTTTCCTGAAAAAAATCACTTAATTAAATGAGTTTAGATAATAGTTACCAACGGATGCAATAGTTATAATTTCTGACAATACCTTTGCTTTGTCCCATGTAGTGGACATCCAGCTTGCCTATGTCCCAACTCACCACATCTTTTACACCGATGTTGTGTTCCCAAGTTAACTGACTTTTTCCCACTGCCACCCTTATCGAGGCATCCCTTAATCCTCAACTTCCTAGGCCTTCCTGCAGATCTTTTTGCAAGTGACGGAAGTAAAACAAAGCCTAGATCAACCTTAGGCCACCGAGTCATATCACCAATGGTTCAACTGCCCCTTCGTAAGCTGCTCTAAACCTCTGAAGTGAGTAGTAGTCATGGACATAGTCTTCTAAGTTGATGTTCCTCTTTTCAATCAAAAATGCAAGGGCATGATCACAAGGCTTGCCTGTGTGCTGCCACTCAATGCAAGTGCACTCATGTGAAGCAATCTTCACCACATGCCTCAAGTTGTTGTTCAACATGTCTCTAACTTCAGCACTCCCATGATGGGATCTACCAACCTTCAAATGTCCAAGTCCCCTAGTCCTCATTTTTATTTGTTGCATGATAGCTGGTAACATCCTTCCTTACAGCCTTTCCCCAATCCTTCTCCTTTTGTCAATTAGCACCATGATTTTCTCCCTGATCTTGTCTGCTAGCTGATCAACTGGCATATCCTTTACATCTCTCACCCAATTGTTAAAACACTCTGCTAGATTATTGTTGATATAATCACACTTAATCTCTGTGTTGAAGCTGCTCCTCATCCACATCAACTTGTGGTGTCTTTGCAAGTATGGAGCCACCTCAGTGCATGCTAGAAGCACCTTGTCCATATGGTGCTCAAATACCTCTGGCCTATATGCCCTAGCTGCTGGCCACATGTGTTCAGAACTGTCACCATAGAATTTCTTCACGAAATTGTTCATCAAGTGTCTAAAGCACTCGCGTTGCTCAGCTTGAGGAAAACCACCTTCACAAAGATTTTCTAGACCCTTGCAAGCATCTGTACAAATAGCTAGTTTTGGAAGATCTCCAATTGCCCTATGCAGTTGTCTCATGAACCATGTCCAATTATCTTCAGTTTCTGATTGAAAGAATCCAATAGCTACAGGGTACATCCAGTTATGTCCATCAAGGGTCTGTGCATGCAGCCAAATGCGAAAAATGAAAAACGAAATTAAAATATTTTAGGCATTTAATGGACAACTTTGTAAATATTTTTACTGCATTTTTCTGCCCCAAAAATAAAAACAAAATTAAAATAGGAGCTAAATGGGCAATGGGGCAAAATAATAAGGGGGCATGTCAAGTATGGGGCAAAATTACGAGGCCACTTAAGTGCGGGCAAACTTACAAGTGCCTACTAACTATAGGGTATATGTGCAATTTCCCATTTATATCCACAAGCGCACTGCGCATCCTTTCTTCATCACCATCGGCGAGTTCTCTCGCTTCTCTTCCTACACGAGCTTGGGTCTTGGTCTGAGCCTTGGCCTCGCCTCCCACCCCAACTCCGCTAGTTGGCTTGTCTCCGATAAATAACCCTCCCGCCCACCTTCTTGTCCTCACCGCCCACTCCCTCCTCTCTTTCACCGTCACCTCACCGCGCGCCCGCCGCCTTTGCCACTACTGGTTAATCAGGCAAAGTATCTAGCCAATTTTTTTATCAGCTGTAGTTTGCTTTCTTTTCTCGTGAAGTTACATTTATCACAAGCTCAATATACCTCGTCACCGAGATTCCAAAATTAATTTTCCGCTACTACCGTATCCTCCTTCCTCGAGTTCTTGCCGACTTGTGCATCTCTCCGTCTGGATAGGGATCTCTAGAGTTTTTAATCGCCCGGTGGTTCCACTAATTTACTGCTAAATATGTTGTTACTACTCCAGTAAGGGGCCGGCATAGCGGGCGCGCCGATGAACAGCTATCACGGCAGGGAGGTGATGGCCACTGGGCACACCATCCTTTTACTTGCCGCCGCGTGGGCATCGGATCGGCGGCTATGGCCTACTTCTCGGCTTCGGCGCCTCGCCGGCGCCAACCTCATATCCGTCGGCGTCAATATGTTCACCGACGATCCGGCTGCAGCCTTCAGCCGCCTCGTCACTTCTCTTGCGGCGACGTGTCGCCGCAACCTCGCCGTCGTAGGACTTCGGCGGCCTCGTCTCGCCGTCACGGCGGTCGCCGCGGCGACGCCGGTCCGTGCTTTGCTTCTCCGTCTTCTCGCTGCTCCTTCTCGGGGTCTCCATGGTCACACTCGGAGTTCTTGGACGAATTGGCGTGTGAATGGATACCTCAAGGGAGTTCATGTTTTGGGGTTCTTGAATCGGTGGTGTTCCCCTGAATCCCCTGTCCGATCGGAGATGAGCCGCCGCTGCGTCTGCGCGATTGGACAGGGGGTTACACTGTAAAACCATTTATTCAAGATCCACAAAACCATAATTCCCAATTTTACCTATAATATTGCTGGTTTGCTTGCTGCTGTGTGTGGTTGCATGCGAGTGTTGTCATACGTGGGCGCTTAATATTAATTGAGCTAATAAATAAGTTGCCTACTGGTCAAATAGTAGTACTATCTCAAAATCGTGCCCGTGTATGTCCTGCATTCCTGGGGATCTGATGCGAATATATGTACTCCAATAATACGTGTGTGTGGTCAACGAAATGCCAGCAAGATCAACCAGCTGCTCGATTTGTGTTGTGCGCATGCTTTAATGCTTCTTCGACCTCGTTTGCGTCTTCTTTTTTACAAGTGCCATGTTCCTTCAAGAAATAATGTACCATGATTGATACCGCAAGGATAATCATTTTATCCCCGGCCATAAAACATGCATGCCCATGAATCTACTATACTATACCGGCCTGAGCAAATCCCTCCACATGCGAATCAATCTTGAATTCTTGATACTACAAGCTGATTGATCGTTTTCAGGGTGGGTTGGATGATCAGTTGCGGTTTAAGAATAGGGCAGGCGCTCAGCTCCATGGCACAAATCTTACGCAACTATCCAGGAAGCTGACCAATGTCACTGATGCAATTATCCGTGTGATCGTGCAAAAATAGCACACCCGCAAGTGCACGGGTTGCCACTGAAATAGCGACGAGTGTCGTGTTCTCCACAGGGACTAGACTGAGGCTACTAATGCTCAGCTAAAGCTAGGTCAAACAAAACGGGGGAGAAAACTAAACTAAACGACTAAAACGACCAGACGATCTATCCAATAACGACGGAACGAACGACCGTACGAAAGACGACAGAACGAACGACCGCACGAATGAACGTCGTACGACCGAATGAACAAAACGACGACTAACTACACAAACGACAACGACGCACAAGAACGAACGACACGACAAGACTAAACGAACGACGCACAAACGACACTAACAACTACACGAACGAACACAAGACTGCCTACCGACACCCTAACTAGCTACCGACCGCAAGACAGCAGGAGGAAGTCGAGAAGCACTAGGGGAGTCTAGAAGCAGGGAGAGAGTCGAGAGAGAAAGAGAGGGAAGACGATCGACGGCTAACTAGTCGATTGCGACAGGACGACAAACACAAGACTACGACGAACGCACGACTTAACTAACTAACGACCGCGGAAGGGAGAGAAAAGAGGCAGGTCGAGAAGCAAGGAGGGGGATTGAGATAGTAAGAGGGAAAGGAGACGGTCGCCGGCTAACTAATTCGTGCAACACAAACACATATACTAACACGGACAACTAACACAAGCTCAGGACAGAGCCTACACAGCACCGATCACAAACTGACCAGAAGCAACAGATAGAGCTATGATCATAATCCACAATTTCACCATCACAGATAACAAACAGAGCTACCAAAAATCCTATTAAACTGTTAACAGAGCACAAATTGCACAATTATCACAGAGCACATATCACAATAAAAGAACTCAAATTAACTGGCACATGCATACATCACAGTATAATAAGAACATTCAACGTTGCAAAATTAGAACAGTGTAACAATTTGAACAGAAAAGTAAAGGGAAATGAGATGAATCAACCGAGAAAGAAGAAGATGAAGCAGACTGGAGGAGTTGGGTCGGTGAAGTGGTGGCGGCGCCGAGAGTCGTCGGTGAAGGGGATGACGTAGCCGGCGCTGAGTGGTGATGCGGAGGTGTCGCGCCGGCGAGTCGGCAGTGGTGGTGCGGTGGGGAGCGTCGGAGGGGTACCGGTGAGCTGCGGCGGTGGAGAAGTGAGGCAAGGGGGGAAGCACTAGGGGATCCAAGGAAGAGAAGCACCGAGGTGGAAGAAGATCCGGTGGAGGGAGGTGAGTAGTAGAGGCGGCGGAGCCAATTTGGTGATGGGGAGGAGCAGCAGAGAGGTGGCGCGCCGGATGTGGAGAAGAAAGGGCGGTCGGTGGCGGCGCTGAAGGGGTGGAGAGGTTGCGGCAGTGGAAACGTGGCCGCCGGCGAAGTATGGCCCGGCCTCGCCGGCGCCGTGGGTGGAGATGAAGAGGGGGGGTGAGAGAAGCAAAGGGGAGGCCGAGAGAATCAAGAAGACCGGGCTCAAAGAGACAAAGGCAGCGGCTAGGATGGAGAAGGCGCTGGAGAAGAGCGATAAAGGAAGAGGAGAGAAGTGGCGCACCGGAGGGAGAGCAAGGTGACCGCCGGTGGAGAAGAGGCGTGGCGGAGAAGGGATGTGCGGCGGCGCTGCGGGTGCTGCAGAGGAAGAGCAAGGTGGAGAAGGGAGAGCAAGATGGCGGTGAGGGGATGGCACGGGTGGCTGCCGGCGAGATGGCCCGGCCTCGCCGGCGCCGTGGCTGGAGAAGGTGGGACTGGGGAGGAAGCAAGGGAGGTTGGGGAGGAGTAGAACCGGGCTTAGGAAAAATGGCAGGCGGCGGCTAGGGCTTTGAGGAGTTGGGGAAATTTTTGCAAATTTGCAATTTAGTCCTTGGAAAATCTAGGGTTTGCAACTAAGTCCTTCCCCAATGTGATTTCTTCTGTTTTGGCCCTCTGGAAGTCCGATTTAATCGCGAAAAGATCCTACGCGTCCGTGACGACGTGTACATCTGTACGGAGCAATCCAGATTTGTCGTTTATGCGCCTAGATCGTGCCGGCCTGTGGAAAATTGCAAAAAATGTAAAATGGTCCAAATTGAGCAATTAATTATAGGAAAGCGTGTAAATGACGATAATGATCTCTAAATGCGAAAAATAAGAGTGTAAAATGACATATAAATATATGCAAATATGACGCATGTCACCGTGCAGGTCACTTTCCCGTTCGGTAGATTTATGCTACGTACCACTGTACGCTTTTTCAAGTGTTCTCGCCGTTTCATGACAGGGCACGCAACGCGCTTCAAATGGTGTAGCGGTTTGAAAGAGACCGGTTGCTCTTCGACTGGCCGATTGGGATTTAGGGGAGGCTGACCAGAGAGCTGGTGGCTGGCTGCCATTCAAGAAATCCCACTCGCGCCCTAGTGTTTATACCTTAGTACTATGCAATAGCTGTGTTTTCCCCCTGCTTTCTGTTGTTTCTTCGGACTAACAGTGGTATTGCAATATGATATATTTATACAATGGAAATAGTTCCACCGTGGTATTTCTGCTGTGACTCGTAACGAAGATTTTTGCTTCATATAACGATTGTCCACTTAGTAAGCAGAACAGTACGAGTTTCAACTCGTAATAAAAACATTGTGTAAAAGAACTCATAATAAAAAGGATGACAAATCCATCCATCGGAGGACCTAAGATTTGGGCCCGGAGTGTGCCGAATGCACGGGCTGAGCTAGTCCATGCTGAATGGAGGCCCAATAGTACAAGCAGATTTCAGCACAAGTTTTTGGGGTCGACAGTCAACACACTACAGGCCTTGCAGTCCGGAGTCAAAGCTAGACCGAGTACGAGTTGTCAGATTTCTTTTCTTTTCTTTCCATTTCTGAGAGAGAGAAGAGACTAGTAGAAAAGTCAAGTAGGAGTAATTGCCTGACTTAGATGCCCCTCCCCCCCCCCCCCCAAAAAAAAGCTTCATAGATAGAGCATGCTGGAAGTTTTTTGTTTGGATAATTGGGAGACTACAAAATAAGGAACGGGCTCAGGTACAGGAGCCTGTACTTAGGGCCTGTTTGGGACTGCTCTGCTCTAGTTTTTTCAGCTCTGCTCCACTAACTCCATCATGGAGCAGCTCCACTGTAGAGTTCCTGGAGCAGGTGGTCCTGTTTGGCACGCAGCTAGCTCCAGCTCCAGGAATGTGAGGTTTCCGAGAAAGATCTAATGTGCCCTCAATGATGTTTGATGTATGTTTTGATAATCATGAGCATATGTAACTGAATTTTTGTTGCCAATTGAAATATGATGTAAAATATTATAATTGCAATTAATTTATTTGAGAAAACCGAAAAACAAATATTTTAGTCAAATAATTCCATCCTTTTGTCCCATAAATTGCAACGTGCATGATAGATAATTAACAAAGTCCATCATTCGAATACAAATAATTGTCCATAGATAACTAGAGAGTAATTTAAACCAAAATGACTACGAATGCAATTGTTCCGATACATAATTCTAGCTCCAAGCAAAGTCCAAGTCTTCACCCCCATGCTCACGAATGAAGTTGTGAAGAACCATAGTAGCCACAACAATTATCTTTTGCTTGAACATAGGGTAGGATGGCATACCATACATCCATGACTAGAAGGCAATAATACTGCCGAAATATTACATTTGGCACACCATACATCCATGCTAGAAGGCAATAATATGTTGTACTCCTTAATCAGAAAAGGCAACTTCTTGACTAAAACAGGTTTGTCCAGTGCATTTGGATCGAACTTCACCAATGTAAAATTGACAAGAGTGATCTCAATACCCAGAATATTTCCATGTCAGATCAACATAACACAGGATTGAGACACCACTGCACTTTGGTTGCTTGAACCACCACACACTAGTCACACGCTGACACACATGCAAGGAATATCAAGATACTACCGAAATTCAAGGAATCCATAATCCAGGAGTCCAAATATTACACTCAGGACTCCATGACTAGCTAGCCTCAATGTTTCGCCACACATACATGAGTGTTTTCATCCATGTGTTCTCCTATGAAACTGCAGACTCAACTCAAGAAAACACCATGCCTATGAACCAAAGTCAATCAAAAACAATTTTACACAAGCAGCAGCAGAGTCTCCAAACAGACCAAACCTAAGGCAGCTCACACCAATGCCTATGAACGGGCATCAGCACGAGCATGGGCGGCGCACTAGGCACGGACGGGATCAGAACGGGCAGCACGCATGGCGGTGGCAGGATCAGTGCCCGCGGCGCACCAGGCGACCGCAAGATCAGCGCGGGCGACGGCGGCAAGATCAGCGCGGATGGCGGCACGAGCGTGCGAGGCGCAGGACACCGCTAGGCGACCAACCCGCGCGAAGTCCGAGAGCAGCTCGAGAGGTCGCGTTGAGGCGGAGTTGATGGGCGAGAGGAGGAGGGCGCGCGGTGGGGCGGAGAGGAGGAGGGCGGCGCGGGTGGGGGCGGAGAGGAGGAGGGCGCGGGGTGGGGCGGAGAGGAGGAGGGGCGGCGGGGGCGGAGAGGAGGAGGACCGACGCGGGGGGGGCGGAGAGGAGGAGGCGGCGCGGGTGGAGGGGCGGAGAGGAGGAGGGCGGCGCGGTGGGGGCGCAGAGGAGGAGGGCGGCGCGGGTAGGGGTGCAAACGGTCGGATTCGGACGGATATTGTTGTTACCATATCCTAACCCATATTTTTCTCCGGATTCGTACCAATCGGATTCGTGCGCGGATCGGTCGGGATTAACCCGTTTATAAGGAATGCATGCAATAAAGAAATGTAGTAGGAGGACGTCTTCACAAGAACTTGATGTTACTACTTAATAGCTGATGTGGAAGATTTTATTTTACCATTGCAAAAGAAAATGAAACGTCAAATAGTAGCACTAACCTGAAATCAAACTTGAAGACGATCGGATTCGGACGGATATTGTTGTTACCATATCCTAACCCATATTTTTCTCGGATTCGGTGTCGGATCGGTCGGGATTAACCGACCGCTTGCACCCCTAGGCGCGGGTGGGGGGCGGAGAGGAGGAGGGCAGGCGCGGGTGGGGCGGAGAGGAGGCCGGCGGGTGGGGCGGAGAGGAGGCCGCGCGGGTGGGGCGGAGGAGGAGGCCCGCGCGGGGGGGCGGAGAGGAGGAGGCCGGCGCGGGTGGGGGTGGAGAGAAGGAAATCCAATCGGTACTCACCGGAGAGGAACTGTAATGGCAGTGGTGGGTAATTTTTCCCAACTCCATGAGGAGATACAAAACTTCGGTTCTGAGTACCCATTGAGAAGCTCCGAAAAACGTGGAGTAAGCCTTCAACTCCAACTTTTTTTTGGAGCAGAGTTCTTGGAGTTGGACCCGTTTGGCTAGACAAGTTTGAAGCAGAGTAGTCCCAAACAGGCCCTTAGCGTCGTGCAGGGTACCAAGGAGGCCAACACGTGTGTCCCAAAATTTAAAAAAATTCTGAAAAATTCAAAAAAATACTTTAAAAATCCGAAAAATTGTAAAAAAATACTTTTAAGTACTTAAAATTTTTCATTTTTACTTTTTATTGAAAAGTATTTTTAAGTACTTAAAAAAACTTTTTTAATAAAAGTATGTTTTTTACAATTTTCGGATTTTAAAGTATTTTTTTGAATTTTGGGGGCCACGTGTCGGCCTCCTGGGCACCCCTACATGGCGCTAAGTGCAGGGCCCCTGCACTTGAGCCCGTTCCGCAAAATAAAGCATATTGTTGTAGAGGTGGCCCAACTTCTGTGGTGGGGCCTTGCAAATAGCCTAATATGTAATATAACCAATAGTATAGAGACATGTGTATAAAGAAGTGTGTTAATCTAGTAGCAATATGAGATGATCATGTCTTGTGGGTAAAGTTGTGTAACCTCTGCAGAGTGTAAAACTATTTAAATAGCCGTATCCCCGGTTATGGATAATGCTCGGTGATTTCACACGAAGGGTAAAGTTTTATAACAATCTGGTTGGGTTAAGTCTAGAAAGTGAATGGTTAGTTCACGGGTGGTTTATTGGAGTGAATAGTCAGTTTACTTGTGGTTGCTCTCAATTTCTATGATTATTTACTTATCAATCATTTTCAAAGTTCACTTTCAATCTATTTATTGTATTTACTTTAAATTATTACTTTCTACAAAATAATCTCTCAGCCATCCTTTGGTAAGCCTTGCATACTATATTACATTTTTTGTTACAAATGACTTAATGAGTATTTTATGTACTCACGGCTATATCCATATTTGCTCGCTTGAAGAAGAAGAAGAAGAACCATATCGGCTAGAGGTATGTGAAGGAGGGTGCTTCGATAATTTCGCGGATTAGGACTTCGCTCCCAAGTGTGGGCACGTCGAGTGGCTACTACACTTATTTTCTGTTTTTCGCTGCAAGTTTCTTAAGCTTTTCAGGCTTTTATTTGTAAACTTGGCCACAAGGTCGCAACTCTAATAATTGATAATATTGGAGTCTATTCTTAGTAAATCGTGATATGATCGATATTTCATTTATGTTTACACTATGTGCACTAGCGTGATCTTGAACTAGTGCAGAATACACAGAAGAGTCCGAATTTACATATTCGGGTCTCGACACTACGACCACCACATGGTCGTACCTTCGGCGACCATGTCACAAGCAACATAGTCGTCAGGCTTTCTCCGACTACATTGGAGGCACCAACCCGACGGGGCACCCAGGCTTTCGGCGTGGGACTTCGCCGCCCGCGTCAATGAGTTGCCCGAGGCTGGGGCACGACCTACGCGCGCTGGCTCAACCTCTGCTGGGAGATGCTACGATCACGTCAAGATCGGTCAAACAATCCTGCTCCGGGAGGTTTACACGTCTACAACCCCGGGATTGGGAGCTACCAACTACATCGCTTGCCCATCAAAGCACTGCGTGCTTATCTGCTGGGACGGGGCGGGGCCACCTGAGCTAGTTGTTCTTTTCAGCTCGCCCATTGGGACCTCCACGCTTGTTGTTGAGGGAGTACTGTTGTAAGGGTGGCCTAACCCCTCGTGGCAGGGCCTTACAACTGGCACAATATGTAATAGGCCCAATAGTATAATGACATGTATATAAAAAGGAATATGCCAATATACCCCTACCTTTTGTAATTATTAAGGGGGTAGGGTAGAAATTTCTCATCCAATCTCACTCATGTATATAAGCCCCCAAAAGGGGTATGAGAGCCAGATCCACTCATTTCATACACGAGCACTTCTCTCCTATTGTTGGCTCTCTCTATCTAGTTCCCTCATATACTATTTGGTCAGTAGCCATAATACATATCTTGACAATTCTTTTTAACTATGTCACCCTGTGTAGTGTTGCACTAGTACTAGATTTCTGTTTTGCTTAAACACTCGGTGCTCCAAAGTGTTTCGGTTTCTGGCTGAAATTGCACTGTAGTGACTGTTAGTTTTTTTTAGAAAAAATAAAAAAACTGTTATTCATCGTGGACAATGCAAAGGAATAAAAAGGAAAAAAAGAAAAAAAATCCAAAATAACAAAATAAGTTAAAATTAGAAACTTATATGTTTTA
Source organism: Dendrocalamus sinicus (assembly GCA_036346575.1). NCBI lineage: Eukaryota > Viridiplantae > Streptophyta > Magnoliopsida > Poales > Poaceae > Dendrocalamus > Dendrocalamus sinicus. The sequence continues at coordinate 125,466 of JAYEVI010000190.1, read as the reverse complement.
AATAACTTTTAACTTAAATAAACTGGAAGTAAAAAAAACAGAAATTGAAACCGTGTCTGAAGTGGGCCACTGTCAAGTTTGCAAACGAAGAGGAATTTGATTGATAACGATTGCTATCTTGAAGAGTGTGCAGTTCGGGCAGCGCATGAAATTGATGGCAACAGCGATGACACGTCGACACCTTCAGATTCTATTCGATTTTGTGAGATAATAGAAGCCTCTCTGACGATTTCCTTTTCTTTCCCGGCCAAGGTGAAGATAACTAAGAATCTAAGATGCCTTGGAAGCAAGATCCAGGAAATTGTGTTTCTAAAATGCAAGCATAAAAAACTATTTGTACCTCTTTGACCTACCTCATAGCTAGGTATTATGCTAGTACGCAAAGGAGTGGGGCGACTGGGCTAGTGAGTAGTAGGCCCCGGCTAACAACAGAGAAGGACGCCCTGAAGATTTCGTTTTAAATGGTTTTAGTTTTTAATTTTTTAAGTTAAAAGTTATTTAAAATATGTTGACTTTTAATTTTATTTTTAATTTTTTAAATCTTTTTTATCTTATTTTTTGCATTGTTAATGATGGTATAGCTGTTTTATTTTTTATTTTTTAATTAAATAACTCATAAAAACTAATAACTAGTATAATTTAATTTTAGTCAAAAATCAACAGCTAAAATTATAAGCCAAAAACTTAAGCTCTATCGGGCATGCCCAAATTTAATTCCACCGGTGCAACGGATGGCACCGAGCACGCCACGGTGTTTATCCCTTCGTTTCCCAAACAACCTCTCCCTGCACTTTCTACCGGTGCACTTTGTACGCTCCAACAGAGAAGTACGCGCGAAATTCTACCGGTGCACGCCACGGTATTTTTCCTGTCCTCCCCCCAAACAACCTCTCCCCTGCCTTCAATGGATGGACAGGAGCACCGAGCACGCCATGCGTCCGAGATCTCACGGCGGGCCGGCGCTAAATTCTACCGGTGCACTTTCTACCGGTGCAACGGATGGCTAGGAGCACCGAGCACGCCACGGTATTTATCCTCTCCTTCCCCCCAAACCACCTCTCCCCTGCCTTCAACGGATGGCCAGGAGCACCGAGCACCGCCACGCGTACGTCCCATATCTCCCGGCGTCGAGATCTCGTGGTAACTAGCTATCTTTGGGCTATTTAACGTGCCATTCCCTCGCAAGAAAGCCACTGCCAGTGTACCACCTCCAATTCGAATTGGCCGGAGATGGAGCCCGAGAAGGTGACCGAGTCCGGCCCGGCCGCCAGGCCTGCGACTATGGACGCCGTGTTCGTGCAAAGCTGAGGCCTGCATGGCCGCCGATGAGGCGCCCCCGTTCGCTCATCAAGTAAGAAAAGCGTATCTTTTGTCCATTCCATCAATCTGCTTATTCGTCAGATATCCCCTTTCGAATGGGTTAGAGTACTTTGAACGATTGCCAAGATATCTAGAATTTGTTGTACATATTTTCCCCTCTTCGACAAGTCACAAAACATACAAGCAGTACTGGTCTACTGCACACACTGAACTCTGTCTATATGAGTTTCAGGTTCTCGCTGCTAAGGCTACAGGCGCCAAGACGGGCGATCCGGTCGCAGCAGTCGGCCGGAACAAGGCGGCTGCCGCCGGAGGCAGTGGTGCATTAGCTGGACACGTCGACCGCTTTCTTCCGGTCATGGGAATTGTTGCTACTTCGTCGGCCGTCGCTGGGATCGCCGCCGGGACAGCCACCCCTGCTGCGGGCTTCGGCCTCTTCGTGCTGCTGTTGGCAGGGCCGGCCCTGGAGGGGGGCGAGAGGGGCGGCTGCCCCGGGCCCCCAAAATCCAGGGGCCCCCTATATACTATGTAGAGTATATACATGCTTTGAAGATTTATCTTGGGCCTTTTAGCCACCGAAGTTGGTCCACATACAAATTATTTTTTTTGTTATGATTGATATGGCAATCAATTCATTGAAAAGCAGATTTCAAGAACTCCAAACATTCGAAGTATATTTGGATTTTTAATGAGTTCAACAACATTGAAGTCATTGGATCGAACTGAATTAAAAGAATGTTGTACAAAATTTGCAGAAACTTTCTCTCTAGATGGTTCATCTGATGTTGAGTTAAATGATCTAATTTCTGAGTTAATTGTTATGCAATTGACTTTATCAGATAAACCAATGTCTGCTATGGAGATCTTTGAGTTTGTCAGAGAAGCGGATTGTTATCCTAATATTTCTATTGCTTATCAGATTTTATTTACTATGCCTGTGACTGTGGCATCAGCTGAAAGAAGCTTTTCAAAGTTGAAATTGTTGAAGAATCATTTAAGGTCCACAATGTTTCAAGAGATGTTAAACGGTTTGGCAACTTTATGTATTGAGAAGAAATTATTGGATGAGATTGATATCAATACCATCATCAATGACTTCGCATCTAGAAATGTTAGAAGAAAATTTTAAGGTAATATCTATGAACTCTTTGATGTGAATTTTTCTTTAATACATAACGCATTTTAAGTGTTTGTTGGTAAAATTAGATATATATCTGTGTGTGTAGATTTATATTTAGATATTTATACTAGGGCCCCTATTTCTAGTTTCGCCCCGGGCCCCTAAAATCCCAGGACCGGCCCTGGCTGTTGGGTGGCCTCTCCCTGATCACACTCCGTGTGCTCGGTGGCTAGTATGTGTGATAACGATCAGTGAGAAAGCTCTCCCTGATCACACTCCGTGTGCTCGGTGGCTAGTATGTGTAATAACGATGAGTGAGAAAGGCAAGTGATCCATGGGTGTGGTACTAGTATGTGCATGCCATGGGATATTTGATGAGAATAATTCTGCATGTGTGGGGTTTTATTGTCAGTTAACTCTGTGTCCTTGTTTTGTTCTGGTCCCTAGCTTAGTACTCCTATCTTTGATGTGAGGTCATCAGTAATATCAAAATGTGTTGTTCCCAGTTTTGGGTTGCCTTAGGCTCTGGTCACGGTGAAGTTTGTCTTTTCCATCGCCTGAATCCAGCTATTCAAAGGACAAACCATACCGTTATTCTATCGTTAATTCTCTGCCTCTGCTTTTGGGTCTTCAAAAGAGGTTAGCCTACCGCTTTTGGGGACTTCAAAAGAAGTTAGCCTACCGCTTTTGGGGACTTCAAAAGAAGTTAGCCTACCGCTTTTGGGGACTTCAAAAAAAGTTAGCCTATCGTTAATTCTTTACTTTCTGGTTTCCACTTTCTGGTTTCCCCCTAAAAGTTGGGAAATTAAGATATGCTATAAATATTCTCTGCTCGTGCTCCATTGTTTTCCATCCACGTGGTACTACAATTTTTAGGACACGCTATAGATTAGCCTAGCGTCTCTTATCATCGGCTCTCACATCACGTTGCACTTCTCGGCTGGTCTTCCTCCATCAATCAAAGCTGCGGTCCTGATCAATTTGGCTTCAGCTTCTGACTTCTGACTTATTTTTCACTATTTATAAATTTCGTCTTTTTCTGAACTTTTGGCTTTTTGTTAAGCTTTTTTGCCCGTTCTTTTTTTCCCGTATTTGTTTGTATTATACGTAATGGGCTAACATATTTTTTATATTTTTAAATTTAATTATGCTAAATAAGGCTCACACAACATCTGATGTTTTTTCAACCAACACAAGATGTTTTCAGCCATAAGCCATGAGCTTTTCAGCCGAACCGATCACCACCAAAATCTACTCCTAATTGGCAAGCAAATCAGGTACTGATTAACACTATGCCATTATTGTTGCAATCTGAAAGACCATGTAAGAAGTTCAGGATTTTGTTACGATGAATCATTATATTTTAGAGGAGTAAAGAACTTCTCGAAAATAATTTCTTTGTCTTTGGATATATATGAACGTTTAGTGTCAACCATGGTCAACGACGAGTATCAAGGCTATACTCATGGAGGAGCTACGGCCCAAAACAATCAAGGATGCCGGCTGAACTCAACTATGGCACAAGAAAGACAGGAAATATTGAAAGGAAGTTCAAACAATGGGTTACATCATGTGGCTTGGTTAGTCCAAGTGAGTCGTGGTTTGGTGGAAATAAAACAGAAAAGACTTGCTGACACGTAGCAAGCCAGTTGTGCACACACACATAACAAACATGGAGATTGCTCGCAAGAGAAGATGAAGACTGGATCGAGAAATGGTATTTTGGTAAGTTGACCAAAATACCGAAAACTGCCTTGTATTAAAATTGTGGCGCTTGGGAGAGCGATTTAGGTCAAGAAGAGGCTGTAAAGATCAAGTTGGATCAAAGGCTACGAACTTAGTGGATTCGGTCTTATATGCTTTGAAAAGCGTGGATAAGTGTAGTGTATGAGTAAAAACTGTGTTGTGTGGAGTTAACGGATTTTCCTATTTGTGCTAAATGGATAGTATATATTTGGATTAGGTGTGGCTAGTTTCCTTGTCTACTTAACATATTGGAATAGAGACTTTGATAGTTAATCATCCAACCTTTACTCTTGGACGGCAAGTGTTCTAGGGTAAGGGATTGAAAAGTGTGAGAGCTCCAGGTGGAGTGTCTGTAAAACCTTCATAATCAAATAGCAATATATTAATTTTGTTTATCTCCCATGAATCCCTCTTATTTTGTTGATTTACTCTTGATTTGGTTGTTTTTGATCTTTTTTCTCATCTTCTTAATCTTGCTATATACCAAGGATGAATTAGTGATGGAGATGTTCCATAAAAATCAATCATCATCTATCTAGCCATCAGGTTTGGCAAGTTTCTGAGGTTGTTCAGTTTTTGTTTGATTTGGCATCTCCGAGTGATTTCTTGATTCAATTATGTTTATCTCGATTCTTTTGGTGTTCTAACTTGTTATGACATGTAAAAATACATCTAGAGCCATCTTGAGCATTATTCACCCACGAGTAAATCATATTCACTGTTTTTGTCTAGGTTTGGTATAACCTTCCTTCGAAAAATCATAAATTTGACAACAATTCTCTCGATCGTTGATTGGAATAGGTTCGTGACATTCTAGAGAAGGTTCATGCTAAGTTTCAAATCAATTGGATCTATGGATAAAAAGTTTCATCAAGTTTTTGGTTTTGAAATAATGTTATTTTTACTATTTCTGTGCTGATTTTACTGCTCCAATCTGACCGCTACTGTTCACCTGTCTGACCGCTTGGGCACATTGAGGGTCATTGCGCTCTATATTTGCTTGAATTTTTTCGTGTGGTGATTAGTCTCTGATCTTCATAGTTTTTATAGTTATTGAAGTGAGAATTTTTTGTACGAGTAATCTTATTTTTATTCAAAATTACAGAAATATACTCGCGGTAACATTTTTTAAACAATTAGGCTCCAATCGCCCAACGCGGGAGGGGTGCGATTGGAGCCAATTGCCCAACGGGGGGGGGGGTGACACGTGGGCAATGTAGTAACCGTTGGGCGATAATTGCTGTCGCCCAACGTGCAAGCGACTGGAGTTACAGTCGCCGAACGGTTGGGCGACTGGAGCTCCAGTCGCCCAACGGGCGGGCGATAGGGGGGGTCAAAAAGGGCCGAGCACTTGGCCGTCGTCGCCCCACACATAGCATAATCAGTCGCTCGGCCGAGAGAAGAAGAAAAGAGAGGAGAGAGAGAAAAGAGAGGAGAAGAGGAGAGGAAGGAGGGGGAGAAGAGGAGAGGGAGGAAAGGGAGAGGAGGAGGAGAGGAGAGGTATGGGGAGGAAGGAGTGGGAGGAGAGAAGAAGAAGAACAAGATCCAGGTATTTTTTTTGTTTGCTATATTGTATTTGTAGTATATTATTTATTTAATATTAGTGTTAGTAAAAATTGTAGATGTAGATTGAAATATTGTATATGATTGTTATTGTTAGTAGAAAATTGTAGATGTAGATAGAAATAATTTAATTTTCAATGTACAAAATTTAGTTATTATGTAGTTTTAGAAAATTAGCAGCCGTAGAATCATGTAGTTGTGTATAAATTAGGGAATATAGTTTTACAAAATTAGCATCATTAGAAAATTTGCATGCGTACAAAATTTGTAGTTGTAGAAAATTCAGTTACCGTAACGTACAAATTAATCGTCTGCTGAAATTTATACGTATTAAAAAATTTAGTAAATATTTATGTTAGAATTTAATTAATTCATATGTAGAAACGTTAGAAAAATGTTGGAAAAACCGATAGGAATTTCGTAGTACGAGGTTACTGTAGTAGGTTACGACATGCGAACGATCGGCGAAATATGAATTGCAGTACGTCGGTGCTTTGGTATTGTGCGATGCGACTTGACAAGTTGCAAAATTAAAACATATATGCAGGCCAGCATCAGAAATGCCAATAGCCACTACATTGAGAGTGCATTACGGTGCTGGAACCGTTTGTGAAGGTCCGAATGGTGTGGATTTGAGCGGTTTTCCGCAAGCCACTCTAGTACATCTGGATGGCGAGAATGCTCGAATCTCAGATGTGATGCATTGGCTGACCCAGAGTTTTTCATTGGACCCCGATGCGTGTAGCGTCGTCGTGCAAGGGCTTTGGAGCCAGTCTCCCACCGACATTAGATGGGAGTTGAGAACATTGCTACGTACTGCTACGTGACAGGCTTTGTGCAAGGGTGCCGGTGCCGCGGATACGAGTGTGTGCTGCTTGTGCAACTGTGCTCATTAGAAGCTATGCAAGGTCATGCGTACGGCCTTGCTACAGGAGCAGCTCGGGCGACCCCATGTTGGCGAAGAGGATTAAGTTGCTCGTAATGAAGCCGATGCGGTACATGGAGGAGAGGTATAATGGTCAAGCCATGGAGAGGGAACAGGACAAACTGATGAAGGGGAGCATATTGAGTACATCGTGCAACAGATGGACTGTGATGACCAGACGGCCTGGGCTGAAGAGGAAGCTGTATAGGAGGACGACGAGGATAGTTCAGATGAGGATAAAGCTCCCATCCCGCAGGAATGGAACTGATTTAATGATGAGGGTGTTTCTGCACATGATGAGCATGAATCAGTGTGGGAGTATCATGAGACAGAGGTTTGATTGCATTCTATGTTTGCTGACAAGGAAGCGCTACAGGATACCATCAAGCTGTGGACCCTTTCAATACAGCGGACTTTTCGGGTCATGAAATCTAGCCAGGAGCAATACACCATGAAGTGCGAGCAAACTGGTTCTCCTTGGAGGGTGAATGTATGTCGACCCAATTATGAGACTCACTGGATTGTGTTGAAGGTGGAGCTGCACTCTTGGATTCTTAGCAGTGTTTTGGCGAGACATCGTAACCTAATGTTCGCCTTTATAGCCAATTTGATCTATGGAGAGATAGTGGAGAAGAAAGACATGGAGGCCACGCATATCGTGGTAGTTATCGAGAAGAAATTCAAGTACAAGATTAGCTACGCGGCGTGGCGTGCTAAGGTAAGGCGTTGGAAAAACATTTTGGGTCTTTCGAGGCGACGTACGACAATCTTCCTTGTATGCTGAAGGTGTTGTAGGACAGGAACCCAGGCACGTATATCGCTGTGCAGGACAAGCCATCCACAAGTCCACCAGGATATGCGGTGTAGTAGAGAGCCTTGTTAGCATTTGGTGCTTGCATCGAGGCATTTAGACACATACTGCCGATGATCTCAGTTGATGGGACCTTTCTGACAGGCAAATACAAGGGGCAGATCCTGACGTCCATAGGCGTTGGCGGTAACAACCAAATATTGCCGCTGGCCATCGCATTCGTGGAAAGTGAGAACTATGGAAGCTGGTTGTGGTTTCTCAGACATGTCAGGGTTGGAGTTGTCGGCGCTCGTCGTGGTGTGTGCATAATCTATGATCGCCACGTCGGGATTATAAAGGCTATAAGAAAACTTCAGGAAAACTACGAGGAGCCCTCTTCTTGGCCGGACATGAGGAAATGTGATGTGCTCATCACTTAGGGTGAACTTTTGAAGCGCTTCAAACAATCTTTGATGAAGCTATTCAAGAGACGGCTATGCGAACCAACGAAGAAAATTTGATACTTTGTGGACGTTGTTGGATGAGCACACCGTAAAGCACGTCGACGAGAGGAGCAAGGCCGCCATGCACGGGTGGCACAACTGCATGCTTGCCAAGACTCGATGAGCCTAACCCAGCTAGTCCAAGAAGGAGGAGCTCATGAAACATCAAGTGCTTCTCGCAGATGGATCGAGGAGAACCATTAGAGAAGTGGTCGCCACAGACGACACGGACGGCCTAAGGTATGGCATAATAATGACTAACCTTGCCGATGTGTACAATTGGGTTCTCGGGGTCTTCATTCTCAGCCCTTTGTTGCTATCGTGAAAGGTGTTCTTCACAGCACAATCGGCTACTTCAGAGAGAGACGCGTGAATGACGCACTTCATGCCGCAAATCCCCGAGCATTGTATTCGTCGAAAATTACAGCATACATGGAGACGAAGGCTCACAAGGGCCAATTGCACACAATGCAGATCATGGACAATATGGAGCATCGTTTTGACGTAGTACTCCATGATAGAGCCGGATTTGGGATGGCTCGTTCTCTTGTTACCCACGAAGTATGCCTTGGAGATCATGCAAACAAACCTAGCTGCACATGCACCAAGATAAAGCAGTTATACAAGCCATGTTCTCATGTCCTCGTTGCATGCGGGACCTGTAGGCATGGATCCTTCGAACTTCATGTCAAAGTACTTCTTCAAGGAGAAGGTACCGCAAGTGTGGTGTGGGGAGCTCCGGTGGTTCAGGATTGTGGGAAATTTTGCCACTTGGACATTGTAGGGAGGACTCGGATTCCGATGTTAACATGCTTGAAGGGTGGGAAGGGTCGCTAACAGAGGCGACGTATTGAAATGATATAGACGAATCTTAAGCCGGAGTATCTGGTGCACGTTGCGGGCAATGCAGTCAGGAGGGGGCACACAGCTAAACGATACAATGCATGTGCTGATCAGTAGGTAGAGCGGCATGGTGTGTACTACTGGTTGTTGGAGACTACAAATAAATTTGTATTGTAAACCGTGTTTTGTTTTTACACACTTTTGACGTGCGCAATGTCGTACTAAATGTATCATATATTTCATGTACCGTTTGTAGCACTGCTATGTTACATCCCTGTTTTCAGTAATGTAGTTGGTGTTGTGTTGGAAGCGTTCTATTGCTCTGTTTATTTACTTACGTGTTCTATTTATCGTTACTTTACATGCAATTTTTTGGTTTCATATACGTGCTAACTTGAACTCTTTTGCGGTATGGCTCGTGATCTTCGTGGATCGATTGGCCATGGCCCTCGCTGGACGAGCGCGTGGACCGCATGCATCGTGCTTCCTCGTGTCTCGCCACGGAGCGCGAACGAGCCACCGAGCCGGGAGTGGTTCGGACACGCACACCTCGAGTGCCCCGAGACTCAACCCCGTTGGATAGTCGTTTTGCACTCGGCAGGTGTTGTAGTGTTGCCGTAAGTGCGCTCCGTGTTGACCGTTACTTTGTTTGCAGGTTACGGATGCCGGGCTACTTCCTCTCGCCGGATGGTGCAGGCCACTAACGAGGACGGACCCACCGTGGCCACGGGTGGGGCCGACGTCGTGGAGTGATCACGACGCTTCCCGTTCGATCATTCCCTACTGACAGCTTTGGTGGACTGTTGGCGGCCCAAGACACACACTTTCCACCTCCCAATCGGGAGATGGCGCCACCCTCCACGATGTGTCCTCGCTGCTTGGCCTTCTAATCGCGGGAGCCGCTGCCTTTCTACCGAAGGCATATTTTCAAGTGGCTCGGCAGATTTGAGGGGGTCCATCTGCTGCACGATGTACTCAATATGCTCCCCTTCATCGGCTTGTCATGTTCCCTCTCCATGGCTTGACCATATTACCTCTCCTCCATGTACCGCATCGGCTTCATCACGAGCAACTTGATCATCCCGGAGCAAGGCCTTGGTGCACCTTGGTGCCTAGGTAGAGAGAGATAGAGAAATTACAAGCTGCACCTTGGTGCCTAAGCTCCCTTCCGATCTATCGTCCATCGTTACTCGTAGATTGTGATTCATCTGGTGGCTAAAGAAACGAGTAAAACAAAGACAACCCGTTAAAGCAAAGCTAACCGTCAATTTGAATGGGTCATTAATTAGTGGACAATTAATCCCGAATGACTTAAGGAGCAGCTGTTTGGAAGCAATCCTGATTAGCTACCATATACATGTACATGCATACAGAGTGATTTAAGGAGCCATTGTTTGGAAACTAAACTGATAGCTAACATATGCACGTACATGCAATCTGGTGATGCTTTTTTATTGTTGTAAACTCTGTCAACTTCTTTTGTAGGTCAAGAAGCAAGAAGAAATTGGTGAATTGTGAGTGATTCATTTTCTCAGGTTGATCAATGAAGTAAAGACAGATCTCAGAGTTCATTCTGTTCACTTCATTTGCTTTTACATCAGGTTTGTTGTTGCATCCAGGTTTTTAATTTGATAGTTATCGCTTCGTTTTTGTCTGGATGTGATTGGCGAGATTCTTAGCCTTGATGTTCTTTTATGCCATGCAGTCAGTATGCCGAGGCTACCAAGGGCATCTCTTCCTCCCCATGCACAGCCATCTCGCCGAGCTGCTCCTGAAGTTTTTTCCTTTGTATGATTCCGACGGAGATGATTTCGTGAATCCCCCCGCAACAGAGTTGTAGATGGCAAGTTCACACCTCCAACATCACGGTGCATCCCATTAGCACCGACGCTTTCTAAAACTCGACTGCGGGGGGAAGAATCCCCCCGGGCATTGCTTAAGAAGAAGGCCTTCTCACGCAGACCGAGAAAACCCCCGAACCCCTGCTCCACCCTTACACAGCGGCACCAACGCCCGACCTTGTGAGACTACCGACGGATCCTTTGGATCAACGCCTTGGCGGGGCCTTAGACCTGTGCTTTGGTGTGGTAGCAGGCGAGGGGATTTTTTCCCCCAAGCCTGAAATTCGCTCCCACTGGGAGTCGAACCCAGGACCTGGGGGGTGCTACTCAAGCCTCTAACCATTGGGCTAGAGACCTTTTCGCAGTCTGGTCAGTTTCTAACATGCTCAGTGAAGCGAAGAAGGAGGTCATTCGGCAAATGGGTTTTGGAGGACTTCTCGAGGTGCCTAACATAACAAATTATCGCGAATTTAATTTGTGGCTTTTATCGTGAGTTGATTGTGTAGCTCAGGCTATTAGAGTAAGCAACGGCAACCTTCTACGCTTCTCGGAAAAGATGTGAACAAGGTACTTGGGATACCCTGTTATGGAAGAGATCTTGTGGAACCAAAAGGTATAGAGTTAATATATGCAAAGGAATTTATCTGCAAGTTGTTAAAAGTACCAGATGTAAAGCATATCAACAGGAAATTCCTGTATGGAATATTTCAAAAAGAACACGCAAATCCAATGTCTGAGGAAGACATAAAAGTATTCAAAGTTGCATTTGTAATCCACGTCGTTACTAAGTTCTTGGCACCGCAATATATGCATGATAATGTGTGCGCAACATATTTCAAAGTAGTTATCAGTCCTAGTGACATTGGCAAATATAATTGGGCTTCGTATGTCATTAACGACATACTTTCAGCTGCTGAAACAGTGCAGAAAAAGCTTAACGACAATGAGAAGATTACTTACATTAATGGCTGTGTAATATTCCTCCCGGTACATCGCAATTACTATCTTATCATTATCCCTTTAATTTTGCTTACCAGATTCTTAGACTTACCATGTTTTTTATTTTATATAAATATATCTAGGTTTTATACCTTGATCAGTTGGATTTTGGTGGACTGAACCTTGTGCACAACAAGCTGCCTAGAATCTCAGTTTATACGGAAGAAGAAATCAGAAAGAGGTGCAAACTAGATTTTGTTTCAAAGGGCAGGAATGAGATGTCACAGTTTGGAAAACTTCAGGTATGTGTTTACATTTATGTTTTATCTTGTCGGTAGCTCAACCTTACTGAATTAAAATCATTGAAAAAAATCCATAGATCCGACCAAGCAAGGATATATGCTACTCCAGTTCACATGCAGATGAGAATTTCAACCCTTCGCAGACAGATGGTGACATGTATGACGAAAATAAGAGGGTAAAAACCAGTTAATACCAATCAGGAAAATGTCATTTTATAAAGGTATTAATTCTTTTAATTTTTCTTTTGTGTACTAGACTTATAGGCTGCAATGGAGATGACAAATGTTGTCAGGATAGGAGGGGACAACATAAAAGCTATTTTTGACAGAGCCAAAGAAGAAGCAATGCAAGTGCTTATGGATGTCACCTGTAAGGTATCTAAGATAATCGAGCTTAGATATACTAAACGAGAAACTTTGGTGAATTTGAATCAGAAAACATCAGCTACCGAGGGTGGAATGGCAACAGTGGTAAAATTCTCTCCAAACAGCACATTTTTTTTCATCCTCCTTGCTCATAGGTTATGTTTTTAATTGGTATTTTCTATACGTTTGTGTAGAATCTTGGATCCAACGCTATAGAAAATGATCGTAATACATCCGCCATGCCTACAATAGACCCAATTATTGATTACAATTTGAATCAAGGAAAACCAAATACATCAACAACAGGAGTCACTCACGTATGTACCCCCCAAACTAAGAATGGAAATGATGTTCATGTTCCTCGATCCATAGACCTGAACAAATCAATGCATGCTACGATGGGTGAAACTCCAAGATACATTGCCCCACAGAACATATTGATTGCCATCCATGGTCCATGTTTTGATTTGGGTATTGATTCTCCCACCAAATCAGGAGATGGAGTCCTAGAGAATAGTTTTGACTCTCTTGCAGAGATAAATGCTCAGATGCGGTCCATTCACGTTGGCAATGTAAAATCAGAATTACCTAGAGGGTTAAAAGGTACATATTTTGGCTTGTTTTTAATCATTCAGTTTTTTTCCTTGTAGTTATCGAAGTGGATAATCACCTTCTGCTCATTTACTTGTAGATGAAAAAGAAACTGTTGTTCCATCGTCGCCCATTGCAAGAATTCACTCATCTCCTGATATGTCACCTCGGTCTGCAAGTCGAGAGTATGCACAAGCTACGATTGTTGCAGATCAAATGATAACCGAAGAAAAATGTGTCAAACTGAAGAATATCCAGTTCGTGTGAAACGTGAGCTTCCTGAACCTACAATTATTGATTTTGCTCTGTCTAACCATAAACGCAGGTGTGATACCGGTGTCATCCGAGTATCACCGTTTGAGCTATCAATTAATCTCGACACTGCGAAGCCTAGCCATATCGTGACAGCCCTGCACAATTGGACCAGGAACAAGCAGAGCAGCCTAACTTTCAACTAATACATGAACTATTAAATATTCTTAATTATTCATTTAGCACCCACTGCATACTTACGCCATTTCAATTTATTATTTCAGTTCAAGTTGGGTTGCTCACCCCTTTCCTGCCCTTATTACTTTGTGCGGACAAAATCTCCACGAGCTCTCTAAAGTGGACGGTTTTCTTGACAACAACACTTGCTCAATCTACATAAGGAGGCTGTCCCAGATTAATCAAGAACTTCTAGCCGGATCACCAGCTATTGGGTGGCGTCACTTCGTAAACTTGGATTTGTCTGTGAGTATCAATGAGCACACACATTAGCAATGCCTTTTCACATCAATCAATTTATATATTGTACATTTACAAACTATGATTCAATGAACTCAATTTTAATGTCAGATGCATGCTTTGGCCGATGAGGGGTTTTGGGACCCTTGTGCGTTTCGCTCTCAGTTCATACATGACACAATAAATTATGATGTATCAAAGTGCGAAATAGTAAGTTCAGTGTTATTATTAAATAAACTTACAAAAGTTAACCTGCTTGCCATGTGTAAGCATGTAACACCATCATGATTCTTCTGCAGATATTTGTACCGGTCTACAACTTACCAAGATGCTATTGCTATGCTTTCCACTTTAAGAAACAGCAGGTTCAAATTCTTGATCCACTCAATTCAAGCTCAAAAGGAAATGCAAGCATTGTCAGTTATCACTCTAGTGTCCTTCCAGTAATAGTGAAAGCCATGCAACAATGCATGTCACTATTTTTTCCTGACTGGTCAGCTGACATGTCTAAGTGGGAATGCTGTATCCCAGATGGGTATATTCCTTCCATAACGTAAGTTGCTTTACTATTTTTGGCTGAAATTTGTGACCCATTTAACTAGCTCTTAGTATTACAAATTAATTATATGATAAATTGCTCATCATACCTTCAAATTCACGATGCAGACGTGGAAGCGGCTTGTGCATGCTTCATTGTATGAAATACTGGAATGGCAATTCCTGCATCGTCTTTAGCGAAAGTAATTTTCTAATGGTTCTCTCTTCGTTTCTCTCTAACCAATCCAATACTACATAACTTATGCTCACATTTTTGCTATGCAGGACAATTTGATTGAATTCAGAAAGGAGATACTCTTCGATATCCTCCAAATCAAACCCAACTTCGCAAAAATACCATAAGCCATTGAGGAGCTGCTGAATCAGAATCCTGAAATAGAGATAGTTCAGATTAATTGAATTGAGAATCCTTTCAAGACTAGTCCTTGTTTGTGTTATTCTACATTTTGCCACTCGGTGTAATACTTGATGCTCTCCTGTGAGATACTTTATCATAAACTATTGTGATATTAATAAGTTGGAGGTTGACATTTCTATGCTTCACTTGATATGTGCTTTTCCTTCATCGAGAAAAAAATGTGATGCCATGTTTAGTTCTGTCAAATACACCGAAAAACCAATTCTTAGAGACGGTTATTTATAAGATTTACCATACGTTCAGTCCATATGGTAGTCTCTTACAATCTCATTATCAAAGGCATGTTCCTTACAAACTACTTGCATCGTAGCAATAGTTTTTGTTACATATCCTAAATAAGATTATTAGTAGTAGTTTGAATATGATATACATGCTCCAATTAGGCGTGTTGTTTGCGTATACTACACTTCCCAACAATTCAAGTCTAATCTGTTCTCCATTAAAAAACACTCCATATTCATACCCTCAATATATTATCCACGCCGTTCATTAGTTTTGCTACAATTCAGAATAAGTGCTTGGGAAGCTTGTGCAATACATAGATGCTGGATATATACTCTGTCTTGTCATGCATTGATGCTTTTCTTTTCAACATCTGCTTCAGATCTGAATATGCCTATAACCACACAAAAAGGCAAAAGCCCGCCTTTGATGACTTGTAGCTAATCAAGTGATGTGCTAAAACTCACTGAACTTTTGTTGACAATCTGAAATTCTGAATGAACTGCAGTTTTCACACGTGACCGATTACATAAGCTTCGCCACTGCCTTCTTAGACAACCATTACAAAAAAGATCAACTGTACTGCAGTCCATAACCACTACCATTGTACTGCCTCAACTACACTCCAGGACACTTGACATCAGCTCAGAAGCAGGCAGTTAAAATTAGTTGGAACCAGATGAATCTGATATTTCAGAAACTGATCAAACCTGCATTTCTACAACTAGTCTACTACTTGTTCCAACTAATACCAAGTACTAATAGGTAGTTAAGTAGTCAACTTTTTTTACAAAAAAATGTATAAAATTCATATTGGAAGAGCATGACACGCAAGTACTAATACCAATTTTCTATATGAATTAGCAAATAGTTAGATACATTTATTTTAGATAGAGCAGCACACATGTTCAATAAAGGACTTCATGGATATCTCAGTACATTTAATTTCACTAGCACAAATAATTCATATTACTTATTCAAGCATTTTTTTAAGAAGGTGCCTATTCTTCATATAACTCCGTAGTCGAATCCTCCCCACAAGTGGAACTGTAGTGTCCCGAAAGACCACACGAGCCACAAACCCTTTCCTGTTTCGTCTTTCCAACATTTATAGGATTCAATTCGCATCCATTCCTATTATGGCCTTTCTTTCCGCAGAAACCACATGTTCTTTTCTTCTTGCCTCCCGTATCCGACAAATTTGGTATCCTTGTTGATCGCGGCCTGCCACGTTTGGCCCTCTTAGTCGGTGGTTGTATCTCAATTGAGCCTACTACTTCATCCGGTTTAGTTCCATGATCGACTACTTGGTTATCTCCAGCTACTTCGACCTCAGTCACAATAGTCCTTTTTGTGGTATTGGACTGTGCACCTAATGGTACGCCGTGTAGCTGCAAATCATCTTTACTACCTATCTGTCGATCAATCAATCTTATCTCCTTAAGTGCCATACTGAGATAATTCATTGCAATGTTGAATGTTTCAATACTTTGGTCCCCTCTCCATGATACTTCCATACATTTTTGGTGAAGGAGTGCATGCCTGTGAGTCCTTGATTTTGTGTTGCGTATGTCTTTTTTCATACTATCAATTTGAGTACCCGTTCCATTCCTTGCTCGTCGAGTCCATCTCTTCATAATGTATTTATTTGGAATTTTTGTGCACCCAGTATGCACCGTCACCTAATAGAAAAGTATCAACAACTTTATAATCTAATCACGAAGTGAAATTAAAAAAACCTCAACGTGTGTACCATACATACCTTGAAGATATGGGCACACAGTACTCCCATGTGCTCAAACTTCCTGCATATACACTTGTATTCCCTTCATCTTTATTCACCTCAATTTCAAATGTAGTTCTGCTCCAAGGTTCCTCGAATCCTTGTCAATGTGAACCACCCTGTAAAGTATACACTTTAGAGGACTGTCTCTCAATCGGTGATGAGGTCCTTGTTTGCAAACCATCCTATACCAAAAAAAAAATACAGTGTGAATTTTGTTGACCACATGCAATTCTATGAATATTCTTGTCAAAATTAACTTACCTTGTTTGTTTCAAACTCTTCGCCATCCTCTGCCTCAATCCGATCACTTATGAACTTTTCATACTGCACTACAAAGTTATACATTGTGCAGGAGGGTGATACATATCTTTTGAATACATGGTTGCAGCTTTCACTCCTTTGGGTTGAGGTTTGGTTTGCAAAATAGTGATTCCTGAAGTATGGACCTGCCCTACTAGCTCTACTATCCCATATGAGGTTTAGATATGAGTTATCTTCCAGCCCATATTGCTTCATCAGATGAACCCACCCCAGCTCAAATTCGTCTACCGTTAGTGAATTATTCAGAACATTATGGAATTCTTTCTTAAATGAATATTTCTTGCTATAAATTTAGCCTAGATGTTCCTTTGATTTACGCAGTACATGCCATTTGCATACTCGATGTACAGTGTTTGGAAAAACTTCTCTTATTGCAGCTGCCATGGCTTGACTTTGATCTACAGAACATAATAGAAAACATATGTTAAATTATCATACCCATTTGTCGAATTAATATAGTCAATGAACAAGTTTCCATACCTGTCAAAATAGCTTTTGGATGCTTCCCATTCATGGCAACCAAAAAGGTTCTGAATAACCATTTAAAAGACTCGGCACTCTCATCCCTAACTAATGCGCAACCAAAAACTATTGACTGGAAGTGGTTATTAACACCAATGAAAGGAGCAAAAGGCATACCATACATGTTGGTCTGGTATGTTGTGTCAAATGTGACCACATCTCCAAAAAATTCATACCCGAGCCGGGACCAAGAGTGAGACCAGAAAACATTCTGCAACTTCTGATCTCTGCCAAAGTCTACTGCTACAAAAAAAATTCGCATTCGAACTCTGCATGTCCCTGAAGAAATCCATAGTCTTTTGTACGTCCTCAATACACTCCTCTTGTCTTATAGAACGCTGAACTCTAGTGAAAAACTTCCTGTTGAATGGTAACATAGAAGCTCCACCATGTAAACAAGCAATATGCCCATACATTTGAGTGGTAGTGCATTGGTTTTCCATTAGGTTCCTAACGATCTCTTTAGTTCCTTCGTCTATGGCATTGTGAGATCGCCACTGATCGGTGCTCCCTAGACCTGGAGTTAAAATATGGTTATGGGTGTTCTCAAATTTCGTAACGACCCAGCCATTGTCTGATGATCGATGAATCTTGAACATCGCCTTACATCCAATCTTGATCGACCTTCTGTCTCTAGGTGAACCTTTTCCCTAACAAAAAAAATACAAAACTTACTCAGAAAAATGAAATACACATTTTGATCTAAGACAATTAGCATGACTGGACATAAATTGGCAGTGAGAAGATTACCTGTCTGTTACACATATTCATACGTCGAAACAGTACCTCCGACAAGAGTACTCTTCTTCTTTTGCCTTGTTCCAAATCCAGAGTAGTACGCAAACATATTGTAGAACCGCTGAACGTCAGTGGATGTGGCAAACCTTTGCCCCTCATATGGAACTAAGATTGCAGGTTCTAAAAAATTGCTCGGAAGTTGTACAGACTTGTCTATAGCAGTATTATTCCAATTGCCCCCCAACTCAATACTTGAATCTCTATAAGCATGTACTTGATAGTTGTAAGACCATGCTGAAATCGAAAAAAAAGATGCCGGAATTCTAAGGAAAAATAAACTACAAATGATTGAATTACCGAATCATCTCTTCCATGACTTCTTCAGTAGAACGGTTGACACTAATGGACTTGTCTACGACAGTATTATTCCAATTGTTGCCCAACTCAATACTCGAATCCCTATAAGCATGTATTTGAGAATTGTCAGACCATGATGAAATCAAAAAAACAAAAGAAGCTGGAATTCTCAGGACAAAGAAACTACAAATGATTGAATTACCGAATCATCTCTTCCATGGTTTCTTCAGTAGATCGGTTGACACTCATGTTTGGAGCTTGCCCTTGGTTACTATGGATGGAGAAATGAACAGCCGCAGCCGATACATTCCTATTGACAATTTAAGATACCCACATCTGTTAATTAAGATACATGTCGATAGCCTTCCATAACTCCAAAATTGATATCATTGACAAAGGTGGAAGTGGGATGGTCTGGAACATGCATCAAAGCGCTAAATAGTAAGTTTAGTTTTCGGAGACGATGTTTCCAAACATTTTGATATCCTTCCAAACCTGATACCTGTCCAAGTTGGATTTCCGTGGACTGAACCTTGTGCACAACAAGCTGCCTAGAATCTCAGTGTATACGGAAGAAAAAATCAGAAAGAGGTTATGTTTTTCAACCAAACTGCACATTTTTTCAAAGTGCACATTTTTTTCATCCTGCTTCCTCTTAGGTTATGTTTTAAATTGCTATTTTCTATATGTTTATGTAGATTCTTGGATCCAATACTATAGAAAATGATCGTAATACATCCGCCATGCCTACAATAGACCCATTTATTGATTACAAATTGAATCAAGGAAAACCAAATACATCAACTACAGGAGTCAATCACGTATGTAACCCCCCAAGAGATGTACAATACTATGAGAGGAAGTAGTATTTGCCTAAACTCCATTACAAAAAAGAAGTATGATACTTTGTGAGGAAGTAGTATATGTATCGCTTGGGGAAGTAGTATACATGTGAAGGTAGACAAGTAGTATGATACTACGCAAGTATAATACTACTGCTTAGCAACCAAAATAAAGCACAATACTGCTGTATTTCTCTCAAATTTTCCTTTAGAAAGAAGTATCCACATATGGTAATCCAAAAAAAAAGTATGTCAGTAGTATGTAATGTATAAAACAGGTACCCCTTTAATATTTCGTTTTACTTCAGAATAATATTTTGTTCCAAGAAAGCTACCCCTTGCAATTTCTTCTAAGGTGTATCAATGCATGCTACGATGGGTGAAACTCCAAGATACTTTGTCCCACAGAACATATTGATTGCCATCCTTGCTCCATCTTTTGATTTGGGTATTGATTCTCCCACCAAATCAGGGGACGGGTATCCTCAAGGATAGTTCAGACTCTTGCAGAGATAAATGATTAGATACGATCCATTCACGTTGGCACTGATTTCGCTTTCCTGTTTTCACATGTTACTATATCTGCAATGCTTATTGGGTATACCCGTTAACAAGTGCATCCTATAATCTGCCAGTATCTAAACCAATCCAACGTCTAAGAAATTAGGTGTATGCGCGCGCGCGCGTGTGTGTGAAACCATTACGACAAAGTTATTCCAAATCAAAATTATAAAGCATAATCAAATTATTTTGAGGATGACAAGCTGCAAATAGAAATAGTAGTAGTGAGTGTGTGCAAGTGCACAGATTGATGCCTAGCAATAGTAGTAGTCTTCCACGACACATTCATGTTGTACCAAACTACACACAACCTATAACCAATTGCCTAAAATCAATATTTACATCAGATCAACCAATATACTCTCCTTAATCGTGGATGAGTCTGGTAACCAAATCAAACGATCAAATTAACTTTCCTACCAAACTCAATGGGCAAGCAAAACAAAAATCAAATATTTACAACTCACGTACCTTGCCTAGAAGCTGGAGACCTTGTCGTACCAATAGAAGCCAAGCCGGAGCTTGGAAGGAGGGCATGGGCACCCCTGCAGCACCACAAGCTCCTCCGGTGCTAAAATTTCACAAGAACTCGCATTCAGTTACAAAAATTGTAAGCAACTGTTGCTCCAGTTTTTCCAATATGAGTTGCACCAGCGTCTGAACATTCCCTACCATTTGGAGAATTTTGCAATTTGGAGATCTGCAACCTAAAATCTAAAATCAGGAGTACATAACATAGAGATTATCCTTACTGAAAATGGAAAAAATAGCAAAGTACACAGAAGTAATATCTACAGCATATCAACCGAAGAATGACCATACAGTGCTATAATTTGCCTACTCTTACCATCAAAGAACATAACAAATATTCAGCAAGGTTTATTAATGTACCATATTGTCACATGATAGAGAGTTATAGACTACAGTGGGTTGTAACCTCAAAAATAGCAGCATAACCTTTTCCTAAGCTATTAGCATCTGAAAAGTAAACAACAATTCTGACTTAAGCAATAAACTTGCATGAATGGTAGCTTCCCACCTAAATTACTAAAAGAACTAAGGTCTGTTACCACCATATTTTTAAATAAAACATGCATTGCAATCACTTCTTGAGCAAGTACAAAGTGGTGAAGACCATATATAACCATAAAAAGGATAGATAAGTTTCCTGGAGAGTATAGGATACACAAAACTATCCTCCTGAACCATATTTCTAGCATTTCTTTTTTCTACAAAAGAAACATAAACATGTGTGAAAATAGAGCAAAAGCTATAATGTCAATTTTCAGAACTACAGTGGATGAAAAAAATCAGGGTAGTGACAAATTCATTCAACAAAGAGAGATGACAATGGAAGGATAAGTTCGTTCACCATAAAACATTAATATAGAAATACTCCATCAAAGGACATCTGCGAATGTCGTGATTGTTAGAATAGATATCTTTGTTTACTATGTATGTAAATCACGGTTGTTGAATACAGCACTCACGGTTGCCTTATTTTAGACTTCCATATATAAGAGAACAGATTGATCTGTTAACAGAAAGTAGAGATTGTATCCTTTTAGAGTTAAGGTAGATATGGCAACCGTAATATGCTGATTCACAACTCAGAATGCACACGCGCTTCAGCCACCTATTAATAGATCCATGCGGCCTCGAGAGAGGTTCAACGCTTCCTAAAACCAATCCACTAAGTTTCACATGGTATCAGAGCCTTCCATGGCGCATGGAGTCTCCTCCTCTTCGACCATGAATCAATCCCTTGGCCATCCAGTATCCGAGAAGCTAACTCGGAGCAATCACATGCTCTAGAAAGCTCAGGTGCTCCCGGCGATTAGAGGCGCCCAACTCACAGGGTATCTTGATGGAACCCTGGCGGCGCCCAAGGAGAAGATCATCACCAAGATTGATGACAAGGCCACAGAAGTACCAAATCCCGAGTATGCCAAGTGGCTGGCTCTTGATCAGCAAGTTCTTGGCTACCTCCTCTCCACGCTGTCAAGAGAGATCTTGACTCATGTTGTCTCCATGACGAGCGCAGCATCGGCCTGGGGAGCAATTGAAGACATGTTTGCATCGCAAACCAGAGCCCGTGTGGTGAATACCCGCATGGCCCTGTCCAGTGCCCAGAAAGGTACTGTGACGATTCCAGAATACTTCGGAAAGATGAAAGGTCTTGCTGATCAGATGGCAGCAGCCGGGAAGCCCCTTGATGATGAAGAGCTTGTCGCCTACATACTCAATGGACTGGATATTGATTACAATCCAGTCGTCACGACCATCCTGGGCAGATCTGAACCAATCACGGTGAGTGAGGTATATTCTCAACTGATCAGCTTTGAGAATCGCATGGATCTGCTGCAGGGAACAAATGTGCAAAGCTCTGTCAATGCCGCCAATCTGCAAAGCTCGATTAACGCTGCCATGCGTGGGCGTGGCGGCTTCGAGCGTGGTCATGGCTATCGTGGGCGAGGCAACCGCGGTGGAGGACGCAGCAATGGACGAAACAACAACAACAGAAGCACATCCAGCAATCAAACTGATGATCGCCGCGCTGCCAAGTCTGCGACAAACCAAATCATATCGCGCTTGAGTGCGGCACGGTTTGATGAGAACTATGAGCCGAAAAGAAGAACTGCTGCTGCTGCAACTACCTCCTATGGCGTCGACACCAATTGGTACACTGATACGAGTGCCACTGATCATATAACCAGTGAATTGGACAAGCTCTCAACTCGTGAAAGATACAATGGAAGTGAACAAGTCCACACCGCAAGCGGTACAGGTATGGACATTAGACACATTGGTCATGCTGTTGTTCAAGCTCCCCATCGCAATCTTCATCTTAATAAAGTTCTGCATGTTCCAAAAGCAACTAAAAATCTTGTTTCTGTCCATCGCTTAGCCACTGATAATCAAGCTTTTCTCGAATTTCATCCCAATTTCTTCTTAATCAAGGATCAGGCAATGAAGAGGGTTCTTCTTCAAGGAAGATGTGAAGGAGGGCTCTATCCACTTTCTTCTACCCCAAGAGAGAACAATAAACAAGTCTGCAGTGCCATTAAACCATCCATGTCAAAATGGCATAGCCGACTAGGTCATCCTTCTTCTTCAGTTACAAAAAAAGTCATTAGCCAGAATAATCTTCCATGTTCACTAGAATTCAATAAAGAGTCTGTATGCGATGCTTGTCAAAAGGCCAAGAGCCATCAACTTCCTTATTCAAGATCCAATAAAATATCTAGTTTTCCTTTGGAATTGATCTTTTCTGATGTTTGGGGTCCAGCACCCGACTCTGTTGGAAAACATAGATACTATGTAAGTTTCATTGATGATTCTAGTAAATTTGTTTGGATCTATCTTCTTAAACACAAATCTGAAGTCTTCCACAAATTCCAAGAATTCCAAAGTCTTGTTGAACGTCAATTTGGTAGAAAAATCATCTCCATGCAGACTGATTGGGGTGGTGAATATGAGAAACTCAATTCCTTTTTCAAAAGAGTTGGTATATCTCATCATGTGTCTTGTCCTCATGCGCATCAACAAAATGGATCCGCAGAAAGAAAACATCGCCATATTGTTGAAGTAGGGTTAGCTCTTCTTGCTCATGCCTCAATGCCTTTAAAATTTTGGGATGAAGCTTTTCTTGCCGCTACCTACCTAATCAATAGAATACCTAGTAGAGTAATTGAAACAACTCCCTTGGAGTGTCTTTCTCAAGTTAAACCAGATTATTCCTCTCTTCGTATTTTTGGATGCGCATGTTGGCCTAATCTTCGCCCTATAATACTCGTGAAATTGCAATTTCGCTCCAAACAATGTGCTTTCCTTGGTTATAGCAATATGCACAAAGGGTTCAAATGCCTAGATATCTCCTCAGGGCGAATCTATATATCTCGTGATGTTGTCTTTGATGAAGACAATTTTCCTTTCTCTAAACTTCACCCAAATGCAGGAGCTAGACTCAGATCCGAGATTCTCCTTCTTCCTCCAAACTTGTTGAATTCTATTGATCACCAGGGGGAGCAGTCAGGACCAGCTGATCAATTTGCTAATGATCCTAACTCTGTTGTTCATGAAGTTTGTGCAGAAATTGACACGGTGAACAGGGAAAACATTGGCACAGATTCTGCATGGAACCTGAAGATTTGAACCCACCAGAGACTACTGCTGCACCTGAGGCCTCTTCGACACAGCCGAACATCAGTCAGGTTAGGCCGCCTGTCACTCAGGTTTACAGCCGACGGTCCAGAATGCAAAACTCTCAGTCAACTATTGAAGCATCCCCTGCAACTGAGGAAGAACATGAACTAGAGTTGTCACCTTCATTGCCCAGAGCGTCAGGTCATACAGACTTCTCTGAAGAATCTTCTGTGAATGTTCATGATCATGACGCTCCTGCTATGCATCGACCCCTCACAAGACTTCAAAGAGGTATTACTAAACCCATGACTTTTACAGATGGAAGAGTCAAGTATACGGATGGGAGAGTGAAATATGGATTTCTTACATTATCTGGTGAACCTGAGAATCTAGATGAAGCTTTACAAAATAGAAATTGGAAAGAAGCAATGAATGCTGAATATACAGCCTTAATAAAAAATAAAACTTGGCATCTAGTCCCTCCAAACAAGCATATGAATATAATTGATTGTAAGTGGGTCTATAGAATCAAAAGAAAGTCAGATGGATCAGTGGATAGATACAAAGCAAGATTAGTGGCAAAGGGCTTCAAACAAAGGTATGGCATTGATTATGAGGATACTTTTAGTCCTGTGGTTAAGGCTGCTACTATTAGACTTGTTTTGTCCATTGCATTATCTAGAGGTTGGAGTCTTCGCCAATTAGATGTGCAAAATGCTTTTCTTCATGGCACTCTAGAAGAAGATGTTTTCATGAGACAACCACCTGGGTATGAGGATAAGAAATTAAGCAATCATGTATGCAAATTGGATAAGTCACTATATGGACTCAAACAAGCCCCTAGAGCTTGGTACTCAAAACTTAGTGAAAAACTTCAAAAACTTGGTTTTTATCCATCCAAGGCTGACACTTCCATGTTTTACTATCAAAAAGGAAGTATCATCATATTTATTCTCATCTATGTTGATGATATAATAGTTGCAAGCTCTTCCATGGATGCAACAACAACACTATTGCAGGATCTTAAGCAAGACTTTGCACTAAAAGATTTAGGTGATCTCCATTACTTTCTTGGGATTGAAGTCAAGAAGACTAAAGAAGGTATACTCTTAGCACAAAAAAAGTATACAGCTGATTTCCTCAAAAGAGTGAACATGTTGAACTGCAAAACAGTAAGTACTCCCATGTCCACATCAGAAAAAATATCAGCCCAAGGTGATTTACTTAGCCCGGAGGATTCTACAAGATATAGAAGTATTGTTGGTGCCTTACAATATCTAACATTGACTAGACCAGATATTTCATTTCCTGTCAATAAGGTTTGTCAATATCTACATTCACCAACTATACTGCATTGGACTGCTGTTAAAAGGATCTTAAGATACCTAAAGCATACCATGGGTGTTGGATTACATATAAACAAATCAACAAGTATGCTTGTCAGTGCCTTTTCTGATGCAGATTGGGCAGGCTGTCCTGATGACAGAAAATCAACTGGAGGATTTGCTGTGTTTTTAGGAAATAATCTCATCTCATGGAGTGCAAGAAAACAAGCAACGGTATCAAGATCTAGCACAGAGGCAGAATACAAGTCAATGGCAAATGCTACAGCTGAAATTATGTGGGTTCAATCTCTTCTTTGTGAGTGGGCATAAGTTCTCCTCTCTTGCTATATTATGGTGTGACAACATGGGGCTAAGTATCTCTCAGAAACCCAGGTGTTTCATGCAAGAACTAAACACATTGAGGTAGATTATCATTTCACGGAGAAAGAGTAAATCGAAATTACTTGATGTGAGATATATACCTACAGGAGATCAAGTTGCAGATGGATTTACTAAACCATTGTCGGTTCAAAAACTTGAAGAAATAAAGCGCAATCTCAACTTAAGAAAGTTGTGATTGAGGGAGGTGTTAGAATAGATATCTTTGTTTACTATGTATGTAAATCACGGTTGTTGAATACAGCACTCACGGTTGCCTTATTTTAGACTTCCATATATAAGAGAACAGATTGATCATAATGAAAGTAGAGATTGTATCCTTTTAGAGTTAAGGTAGATATGGCAACCGTAATATGTTTGATTCACAACTCAGAATGAGACTGGCGCTTCACCACCTATTAATAGATCTCATGCGGCCTCGAGAGAGGTTCAACGCTTCCTAAAACCAATCCACTAAGTTTCACATGGTATTTTCTAGCAATATTTGGGATTTTCTGATAATTATTAAGGTATTTAAGCAATTTTTAGAATTACTAACCCATTAAATAAATCCTCAAACACACAATACCAGAAATAAACCGTAAAAGAAATACAATGCTTCAAGGTGTACTAATTCTAAGGTTTCACAAATTTACTAAGCTCATATACGGATTTTCTAGAATTTTCTGTAATCTTTCATGAATTTATGCTAATTAATAAGCAATTTTTAGAATTGCTAATAAGCAGAAACAAAATAATAAAGAAAATAAATCTAGAAAACATGATAATACAAAGGTGCTACTAAGATTATAATGAAGGTCATATAATCTAAAAATAATTGCTTGATTAGGAAAGTCAGTCTACTGGACTTATCCGCTATTTTGTCAAAGTTCAAGGTCAAAATTTATAATATTAGCATATTTTCAATAGACCCCTCTAATTTTACTAAAAATTGAGGGCTAAACAAAAATAGCCAGTCAAGAATTTATTTTCTTCCTCCCTTTTTTCACTATTTGGACCAAAATTTGACCCGTACGACCCATTAGCCTCGACAGCCCATTACACTAGGGTTTAAAAACCCTAGCCATGGGACTCCTCCCATATGGCAGCGGCCAGTGGGGCCAGGCAACAGTGGCCAGGTGCAAAGGCGGGCTGTGGGGCTGAGCAGAGGCGGCCAACGGGGCCTGGCAGCGGTGTCTCCAAGCATGGAGGCGGACTGTGGGTCTGATTGGCGGCCAGCAGGGCCAAGCGGCTCTCGGTGGGTGTCCTCGCGCGCTAAGGCGACTGTGACGGCAGCGAGCGGCCTTGGGCTCAACACGGCTGTGCCAAGGAGGTCGTACAGCGGTGGGTCGGGGCGAGAGCAGCGCGTAAGCGGCGACTTCGACATGGCGTCTTCTAGGTGCGGAGGCGAGTGCGCGCGCAGCAGCCGGGCATGGCATTGGCCGGGCGTAGAGGCGGCCGTAGTGGTGGCAGCAAGCTCAACAGCCGCTCGGCACAGGGGCGGGCGACCTCGAGTACAGGTGCAATGGTGCCAGTTTGGGGTGGCCGGGTGATGGCGCGCACAACGACTGCTTCGGGTGGCCACAGTACGTGTCCGATGGCGCCGGTAGGGGGGAAGCCATGCGCACTGGTTGTGGCGTCGACTTCGGGTGGCCATGATGACTTCACACTGCCAATCCATGTGTGTAAAGTTCAATCTAGTGCATGATTTTAGATAGTTTGAGCATAAATCAATCAATCTCTGTTTTACTCGAACTAGGCAATCCGATCTAGACTTAGATATTTAATCTACCGGATTAGAGAGTTGAATAATCATGCATACAAATTATAGATCAATCTAGGACTAGAATCAACTAGAACGCATCTGATCTAATTATGGCATTGCAGCAACTAAAATTTTGATCTAGATTGATCTACGAATTTGTAATGCGTAATAGATTGGCTTGATGGTTTGCATACCTTACATCTTGTAGAGCGATTCGTGTTGATAATGTGTTAAGAAATAATGACAATAACCTCCAATGCAATCTATATAACCAATCAATAGAGAATTGACAAAGAATAATTGAGAGAGAACATCAAAGAATTGAAACCTTTATTAGGCCCTGTTTGGATCCCTCCATCTAAAGTTTAGATCTAAAGTCTCCAAACAGGTGGTCTAAAGTTAGATCTAAACTTTAGCTAACCCATGCATGTTGGTCTCTCACCTCTCATTTAATAGCTGACGTACGAAACGATGAGAGGTAGTATGGTCTTTTTGAAAATTTAGTCCTATCCATTAGTACAGGATCCAAACAGGATCTTCGACTAAAGTTTAGCCAACTAAAGTTTAGTCCAAAACTTTAGACAACTAAACTTTAGACTATGGGATCCAAACAGGGCCTTAATCTCAGATCTCTCACTTCTCGTACATAGCCTTATCTATTTATTTTCAATATTTGCCAACCAATACAACATTCTAGATTTCATAACAGTATATGCATTCCCCCTCTCCTTTGTCTCACGTCCCGAGAGCCATACCCAGAGGAAGCTCCACTTCACGCGTGTTCGGTTCAGTAACATGCAAGACGGCTCATGTGCCGACTTGCCCGAAGGATCGGCCTTTATTTTCTGACTTGAATTCATGGTCCTGTTAATTCGGTCGTTAATTCCCTGCCTTCCATGGTTTCCGCCTTACGAAGCAAGCCCTAACAGTTGCATATAAACATCCCCTGCTCGTGCTCCATCGTTTCCCATCCAACCTATCCAATCTTTTGACAGTAAAAAGAACATCCCCTGCTCGTGCTCCATCGTTTCCCATCCAATCTATCCAATCTTTTGACAGTCAAAAGATTATGCGTCACCCGAATTGCAGTAACAGTCAAAAGATTAGGAATAATCCATGTCATACTCCACATACATTAATCAGCCTTCTTTTCACGCAGAGTGTTTTGATTTAATGCCAATTTTTTTAGTCCAGCAATCATTCTAGTGTTGCACATTAAAGTGTTTTGATTTAGTACCAATTTTTTTTAGCCCGCATTCATTCTATCCATAAATAGATGTCTTCCTTCCGGACTAGTTAATTGCTTTGTAGAATATGCAAAGCGGAATTATGCTGTATTCTATTGCTGTGAGCAGAGAGGCGACAACGAATTCACGCAGCCACAACCGGATGTTTCAGTCGACTTGCTAGGCTAGCTGCAATTCGTTCTAGTGTTGCTCATTAAAGTGTGTTGATTTAATACCAATTTTTTTAGTCCAGCATTCATTCTAGTGTTGCGCGTAAGTAAAATACTCTAAGAGCAAGGCTAATAATACAGCTTTCAGCTGGCTGTATGTACACTTACAACCCACTTATCAGCCTATTTATATAGTAGTTTACAGCCAACTGAAGGCTGTATGACCCACCCCTTTCTCTCACAAAGTTTCTTGGTTCTTGTGCTTCAGCTGGCTGTAAACTTACAGCCCACCTCTATTCTCTCTCCTCCTCCACCTCAGCATACAGCCTACTAACAGCCTCTTATTATACTTGCTCTAAAGAATGTTATGCGCCATTCATTCTAGCATTCATTCCAGGCTTCAAGCTATAAATCTGGTATAAATACACGTCATGGTCGACCCTTTAGAGCAAGTTTAATAAGATGCTGTTAATAGACTGTATGCTGAGGTGGAGGAGAGAGAGGAGGAGAGAGAAGAGAGGGGGGCTGTAAGTTTACAGCCAGTTGAAGCACAAGAACCAAGAAACTTTGTGAGAGAAAGGGGTGGGTCATACAGCCTTCAGCTGGCTGTAAACACTATATGAATGGGCTGATAAGTAGGCTGTAAGTGTCCATACAGTCAGCTGAAGGTTGTATTATTAGCCTTGCTCTTAGAGTATATATAAAAAGTAGTAGAATCTTTGGATGATAATCTATTTATTACTAAAAAGTTAATGACAAATCTTCTAGAGTTACTAAAAAAGATAAATATGTTAAAAATTCTCACAAAAAATAAAAACATTTAGCCTTTAATTGAGTAGACATAAATTATAACGGTTCAGATTAAAAAAAGTTCATATCAAATACAATTTAAATTCAATCGCGATCACCACCCTACGCAATGCAATAAACACCGACACCACGTACTATACTAGTATGTATGTGTTGTCTCTGTCGAGTAAACAGTGCCGCCAATGCTTGGCCACTTCGATTCGTGCGTGTGTTCCGGGACACATGCGTGCATGAATAGGAACGTATGTTGTATAAAAGTTCTGAAGTCCAGTTTGATGATTTTACATTTGCTAAAACGGAGAAATATGCTAGAAATAATAAAAAAGAAAAACTATTTGTTCCTCGATTTAGCTGACCTTATTATGGTCAGTAAATTATCACTAAGGGATGTTATAGATAAAACAAAGAATATTATAATACAAGACTACCTATTATATATTCTAGATGAATCCAATAAATAAAAAGAATTCTTAATGACCCGCACTAAAATTCACGTATGAGAGGAAAATAAATGAGTAAAAGCCATGCATAAGAAAAATATGAAAAAAGTGGTACTTGGCAAGAAAAAAAGAGAAATAAACAAGATCTATTCTACATGCACACTTACCAACAATGTATATTTCACAACTTTGATTTTTTTCTAGAATCGCTATTGATGTGATATATTCTAATTTAAGTTGAACTATATCAATCGTTGGGTGTTATCTATTATACAATAAAAGCATATGATGTTTATTACATCAGCTGACTGAAAAGATAAAAATTGTAGAAATTCTCCCAAAAATAAAAAGAAACATCTTGCCTTTAATTTGGTATACCCTAATTATGTGTAGCAATCCATAACCCATAGATGTTATCTAATAAATGAGAATAATTGATAGAAACTCTAAAAAAGTATCTAA
This sequence comes from Dendrocalamus sinicus, assembly GCA_036346575.1. Lineage (NCBI taxonomy): Eukaryota > Viridiplantae > Streptophyta > Magnoliopsida > Poales > Poaceae > Dendrocalamus > Dendrocalamus sinicus. The sequence continues at coordinate 94,841 of JAYEVI010000190.1, read as the reverse complement.
CTCTTAATTAGGTAGACCATTTTTATGATTAACAAATCATAACTAATAATTTTTCTTAATCTATGAAAGTGCGTATGAAATTGATTACCCCGTGATATGCATGTATGTATAGTTGGAGAGCTCTGGTATGAAATTAAGATGTGAGACACTAGAGATAGAATTGAACTCAAGCAATCCAAGAATTGAACTCAAGCAATCCACGCATAGGAACAAACTTATCTATAATATCAATTATAATTTATATATTTTTAATTGTATTAATATGGATACAACTATTATCTCTATTATTGGATATACCGATTAAAAATTATAAAAACAAGTATTTAATCTCAAAATATAATTTATATATTTTATTTTAACATATACTACTATATATTAATATCATAAATAAAACTAATTATATAAATATAGAAATTAAATTGAATTATACGCTCTAGAATTCTAAAATTTTAATTTTCATGTAATATGTAACCCTTTATTTTTTTAGATATAGTTTCTTTGTTATTATCATATTATATACTATTAAATTAATTAAATATGCTCAAAGGATATGTCCGCTTACACCACCATGCTAGTTTATTAAAAGATTTATATGGCAATTTCTGGGTGGGTGCGTGGGTGCGCCGTGCGCCCTGTCCCTTACCTGTTTTGAGGAGAGTCAAAAGCTCGTACGGAGTAATGATGACCGGATCTTTTTCTTTGTGGCTTTTCTGATTGTGGAGTTCAGAATCTATCCTTCTTTGACGTGTAGACCTTTTCTGATTGGTCTAGATTGTCGAATTAGGATAGGGACACGCGTGGACGGTTGGTTTATAGATTGTCCAGGTAAGCTGGACTGCGACCGTGCTGTGACGTGTGCCTTCCGTTCACATGTGGAGTTCTGAATCACGTGCGCGCCGGCGGTTTTCGCAAAACGTGACGGCCCGTTTTGGATCTAATGTCCAATCCATCAAATGCCACGTGTTCATGCTCTTAAAATTAGGTCTCGTTTAGCACGGCTTCACTTCACAAGTGGAGCTGTTTTTTTTACTTCACAAGTGGAGCCGGGTGAAGCTATTTTTTTCAGCTCTTTGGGTGGAGGTACTTTTGTCTCAGCAGATTTTAAGGAACTCCTTGGGTGGAGCTATTTTGTTTTACCCCGTTTGGCACAAAACAGCTCCAAACAGCTCCAAGGAGCTGGTGGTGGAGCTGTGCCAAACGGGGCCCTAATTAACAACGGTGCTAGGCCATCTCCTGGAAAAATCAAAAGCACTTATATATACTTCATTTATCTAAGTTTATAAAGTGTATTTTCTCTAATCACATAGACTAAAGTAGTGAAAATGCTAAATTACACTTAATTATTATCTCTAAACATTATATTTAATATATGCATGTAAAAAAATAAAGCTATATATTTGTTAAGATTATAAAGAAAACATCATACTAATGTTACATTGACATATAAAATACATTTTATATTTAAAAAAAATTTAGAAAGTACACTCAATAAACTAGACAGTAAGTACATTCTCTTCTTTCTTCCCCTATCTCTCCAGTCCCGAGAGGTCTTCCTGCCTCCGCTGTTGGGTCTTGAAAAAATTAGCCTATCGTTTATTCTTTACTTCCCTCCCAGGTTCCCCCCCCTACGAAGCAAGCTCAAACAGGTATGCCTATAAATATCCCCTGCTCGTGCTCCATCGTTTCCCATCCGAGTAGTACTACACAATTTGGGGCACGCTATAAATTAGCCTAGCGTGTCTCACCTTGGGCTCCCTCTCTCACATCACGTTGCACTTGTCGGTTAGTCTTCCTCAATCAATCGAAGCGAGAAGAATCTGCGCGCTACTGCTTGGCAAGCGAGTCAGGTCCTGATCATCAATGCTGGTTGCAATCAGCTTTGCTTGTGTCCTTGCACTTTACTCAACCTCAGCTGTCGTGGCCACCGCGGACCCGGCTTCATTCTAGCGTTGCCCATTAAAGTGTGTTGATTTAATACAAATTTTTTTTAGTCCAGCATTCATTGAAGTCCAGCATTTATTTTAGAGTGACTATTAGATATGCGACTATTTTTTTCTTCTTCAGTCACTTTTTTACACTATAATTTTAGAGCAAGTACAATAGAAGAGGTGGCTGCCACCTCTAGGACTAGCTACATAAGCAAAAAGAGTACATGTGGCTCATGTGGAGGTACCTAATACAATAAGTTGAGTAGAGGTTACCTCTACTAAAGCACTCAAGCATTTAATATTTCGCTAGAGGCGACCCTAACCCTTATTGTACTTGTTCTAAGAACTAGCATCGCCTCTAAGTCCTCGTATGATGTGCTAGAGGTCACCTCTTGCATGAGGGGCAGCTTACCTCTCTCTCCTCTTGTCTCTCTCTTCCACATATGATTGTGTTGACGTGGATTTCGCTAGAGGCGACCTAGTCAGCATCATTGTACTTGCTCTTAGGTGGCTAAGAGTATAACTTCAAAGAGATGAATTAATACACTATAAATTTAGATGACTAAAAATGTAACTTTAGATGATTAATAGATAAAAAAATTTAATCAACTGTGCAATAGTAAAACTGAATACTCTTAAAGAATGTTTGCGCCATTCGTTCGGACATTCGTTCCAGTTTTTTAGTCCAGCATTCATATCAGTGCTAACAGAAAGGAGTTCCATGGGACCGGGCCTTCAACCCCACCCTCAGAGCCTCTCGAGAAGCCAAATACCGAACGCCACCAAGAACGCCCTTTCCCCCTTTGGCTATGGCGAGAATGATCCCTCCCCTTGTGGTCGCTGCCTCCGCCCTCCTCGTCCTCCTCGCGCTAGCCCGCGGCGCGGGGGCTGGAGGCGTCGCCGACGCCGGCGTGGTGTAGGTGTCGCTGAGCTGGGAGATGGGGGTGGGCGAGGTGCTGCAGGGCAACGGCTACATCAGCTACGGCGCGTTGCGGAGGGGCTCCGTGCGGGAGGCCTCCTACAACTGCCGCCCCGGCGCGCAGGGCAACCCCTACTCCCGCGGATGCTCCCCACGACCCCACCTCGCTCTCCGAAGTACGTACGCGCTTCAGTTCCCCTGATGCATTGAGTCGCTGCTCGATTCAAATGTTGCTCTCTGCCTTGCTCGATTAGTTTCCTACTCTTCTTCCCTGCTGTTTTAACGAAAAGATTGTTCGGGTTGGTGCTAGCGAATTGAGCCATGGAGGTGTAAATTGGATTCTAAGACGTCTAGAAACCGATGGACCATGGATGGTATCTTATGCTTTTCGTTGTGATTTGTGCTCGTCTCCAACAAGCGGCTCCTTGATTATCTCCCGTCTCTTTCTTTGGGTGATTGATTTTGTGTTCTTTTGAAGAGGCTAGTTGGTATAACGATTCTTTGCTTTCTGTGTTTTGGAACTTGGTCTCGGCGGATCATGTTTGGTTTCCTTGCGATGGATTGCCTTGCAAAAAGAAACAAGGTCAGCTGGAGTTCTATTCCAGCGGCATTTAGAAACGGGATGAGTAGTTTTTGGAGTGAGTTCGTTTCCCCAACGCTTACGAAATCTTGTTTATGCAAGGGTCAGTTACGACAAACTCTTGAGGAATTTTGTAAACTAACCATTCAGTTGCTGAGTTTTAGAAATCCCTTTTTTTGTTGTTGAAATTAATTTCTCCCTTTCGGATGACATTTTGGCTGAGATTACTTGCTAAGACTTGCGACCACCAATCGACACCAGCCGGCATGATTAGCAGCGAAATGGCCAGCAGCTGATGGTGCCGTGCCGTTAGCTTCAGAAGTCAACGTTTCTTCCCATGGTGAGCTTGCCTGAGTTAGACGTGACATACAAAAGGATTCCAGCGCGAGGAGGGCGGAGGCGGCGACCACAAGGGGCAGTGGCGGACCTAGAATTTTATCAAAGGGTATGCCGCACCAAACTTTTCATATACAATTCGGTAAAACCATTTGCCAATTCGGTAAATAATTGTAAAATTTGCACCGTAATTCGATATACGAAACAAAAAGTATATACACTCAATTTTCTTCTAATCAAAGATATTTTACGCAACACTATGAGTAATATATGGCCGATGCATGTTACTACTTATTATCGCGTTACAATTTTCGGAGTATAACAACAACAGACGTGATAAATTTTCCTGTAATTCACTGACCGCAACTCAAATGCTCAAAACAGCGCACAAAGAATCCAAAACTCAGTGGATTTGAATACTTGGAAGGCCAGCTTATGAGCTCAATCAGGCAGCAGAAAAATAGCGCACAACCGTAAAGCATCCAGATATAACACGCAAAAATCTCGTCTAGTTATTCTCTCAGACACGTGGCCCCACCGCGAGGCACGCATCGCAAAGGCCATAGAGTGAAATGATTAACGACGCCTCTCATCATGGAATATCCACGTTCGAAGCCGAACCGGTTCTCCTCGGTTCGATCGAGACGAGAACACGAAGCATCTCTGATCAATCAATGGCTGGAGCAGAGGAAGAAGAAACGTACCCGAACGTGGCGAACTGCGCGAGGAAGGAGGGATACTCGTGGAGCGGCATGAGGGCCAGATTGTAGAGGACGCGGTTCCCCGTGCCCATCGCCACGACCGCCGCGGCGGCCAAGGCCACCTCCACCACAGCGCTTCCCGCCGCTGCGCACCTCGCCGCCTCCTCCCTCCTGCTTCTCCTCCTCACCCCAACCACGCCGCCGCCGCCCACGCTTCCGCCTCGATCCGCCGCACGTGTGCCCGCAGCGCCACCCGCGCCTCGCTCCTCGGCAGCCCCAGCCCCAGTCCCGCCGCGGCCGCTGCTCCACTGGCACGCTCCGCGGGGAGGCCGAGCTGCAGCGGCTGCAGCGCCGTGGAGGGGAGGCACGACATGGGCGACGACGCCATCGACAAAAATCTAGGAATAACTGCTAGTTTCGTTGGAGCAGCCGCTTGAATTGCTACTGCTGTTGCTGCCTTTCTATATGGCAGAAGAAACGTCAGGACTGATTGACCGGCGCGTTCGGCTGGACCAGGGTATGCCGTGGCCCTCCCGGCATACCCACTAGGTCCGCCCCTGACAAGGGGGGAAGGGAGTTCTCAGGTGAGGTTTGGTGTTGCTTCTCGCGGCGGCAAGGTAGTCTTGAGATGTGTGGTGCCACGTGGCAAAATCCTGCTACCAATCAGGTACTGCTCGGCTGGTCTCCCTCGATCAACCAAAGCTCAAATCTAGTACTAGTCAAGTAAATCAGGTAGTGTGTGATTATTGTTCGAAACCCAAGCGAGCGGTCGTCCGACGCGCACCGCGGCTGCCCCGGTTCGGCCGTTACAAATGGGACATGGAACCGGAGGAGGCGTACGTGCTCTGGGAGATCAGGCAGTGGTGGAACATGCGACGGCCGGGCTGTGCTCGCTCGGCGATGGCCGGGCCGCGCCGCTTGGAGGTGTTCGATTCACGGTCACCGCGCGCCGAGCCGGCGCACGCCACAGTGGAAGATAAAATTACATTCGATTTGTCTATACTTTGTCGGTTCTAAAGTTTGCAGCCTATTGTTTCCTTGCTGAGGAAAGCGGCATAATGTTGACCAATTTCGCCAAATCAGTTCGTGTAAAAAAATTCCGTCGAATCATTCATCCCATTTGTAACTTTATTTTTTCACCATCTATCTCACGTGCAGGTGATACATCGACGCCGGAAAGATGCCGGCTTCCATCAGTCGCTCGGTTACGGTCGTCGGTTTCCTACTCACCTCGGTTGCCGCCGGCGTGGCACTCAACTCGCTCGCGCGACCCACGCCGTCAATAGCTACGACGCCTCGCTGTTCGGCGTTGCTGGCATCCTAACCGGCATCAACGTCATAGCGGTCGGCATCTGGATGTCGGACAACCCCGCGGCCGCCCGCGCCATATGCGCGAGGCAGAGTGGCGTCCTAGGAGTCGTCATTGCGTCGTCGGCCATCACCGCGGTCGCCGCCGGCGCCGTCGACCCGCTGCTCTGTTTCGGGCTACTCGTGCTGCTGCTCGTTGGCATCTCTCTGGTCATGCACGGTGCTCTTGGCCTTGGCACGTAGGATACGTTGCTTCACCTGCTTGTGCACTTTTAGCTCAAGATAAATAAGACGAGCTTTTCGTCTATCAGCAGTTACCGAATAAATCTTTTCTAGGACGAGCTTTGCGTCTCTCAAGATAAATCTGTTCTGTCTATGTATGTACGATGTTCCGAACAACTGTTAGTGATCCTTACAAAATTCGGTGGAAATGCATGTATCATCATTCAGCCTTGGCAACCGCAAATCCGGTTTAATTTGCCAAAAAGTTGTTTGTATGGTATGACTTACGAGACTCTCTCATGAATATCTCATCCTCCGAGTTTGCATACGTTCTAGTTTACACCTAATTGGAGTCATAGATCAGTCTTAATTATGGTTCACCGAATCAAGGGCAGAATGTTTTTTCTTAGAATCTCGATCGTTTTTTTATTTCCTACAAGTTGTAAACCACGGGGCTGAAGGACCAAATAGAAAAAGAAACACAAAAGAAGAGGACACGTGAAAAGTTCTCACAACCCAACATGGCGCCCACAGCCCCACACCGCTCTGGAGGTCGCCATTCACTTCGGCGTGGAGTGGCGACTGGCGAGGAAGAGAGCAACCAAGCTCGGCGGTAGGAGCGGGGAAAAGCATGGAGGCGCTGCCGGCGAGGAGGAGCGTGTGCGTGACCGGCGCAGGAGGCTTCATCGCCTCGTGGCTCGTCAAGCTCCTCTCCAGGGGCCACTACGTGGTCAACGGCACCGTGCGCGACCGTGGTAAAACTCAACCCACCTTGCTTCGATCCCCTGTTCAAAGCGTGTGTGCAATCCGCCATTTCTGTGCATGCAGAGTAGCAGAAGTATGTCTGATTAGTAGTTATCGGTGATAGAGGATATAATTGGGTGGAATTGGATGTATTGCATTGAGTCTCTCGAGCGGTATATATAGAGGTACAAGACTTGGGGGGCAAGATGGTACAAGTGATTGTAATCCCAATGGACTCTATCCTACTATATATTGTACTCTAACATCCCTCCGCAGTCACAACGGGAGCGTCGCAGACGGTGAGACTGGAGAAGAAGCCGAAGAGCTAACATCCCCTCGCAGTCATAACCGTTGATGCGGCGCGTATGCTGTGACTGGAGCAGGACAAGTAGCTCAAGCAAGGCGGTAGCCCTTTGTGCCGATGTCGAGGTAGCCGAGCGCGAGGGCGGAATAGTCGTAGTCGAGGATGCCGTGCTGGAGATGGCCGTGGTTGACGTAGTCGTGGTTGGGTTACCGATGTCGAGATGGTCGCTCATGAAGCCGCGGGCGCAAAAGAGGCTACGTCGAGTGATGAGTTCAATCATGGTTGTTTCAAAATGGAAAAATGAATTCAACTATGCGCTCGAGATCTGCACCATTTTGATCGTTTATTTTAATCGGACATGCCCATTCGTGAAACAGTGGACTAAATATGAAAGCGAAGAATACACAGGAGGAACCTGGTCCAGCCCAACAAAAAATGCAAATCTAAAGGTTCATCAGGCCGGGTTTAGTTTGGGCCACTTCTATTTTCCGTATCGGTACTTAGTTACAAACCGGTGGCTCTTCTCGTATGGCTTGCCTCCACTTGCCCAAGCGGCCAAGCCCATGCATGCTATGCCTCCTCCTGGATCAAACATTGACACGTTCATATGCACATGTCACTTGGTGGAGTATATATGTAATATGTATCAAGGGACGCAAAATGCAACAGCTTGTTGGTGAGTATATATATATATATATATATATATATATATATATATATATATATATATATATATATATATATATATATATATATATATATAATATTATTGGTCGCATTGATGGAGCAAATACCTCTTGGGCGGCAGCAGTATAGTTTCCACGTACAATAATATTACATGTCAGCTGTCTATAAGTATTATTATGTAAAATATAAAATGATATAGAAGAGAAAAGGAAGCATAGAGAATCGAGTTATCGCTCATACAATAGTCGACTATAATTAGAGAAATAAGACACATTGTGTCATGGATAAGCTATTTATATATATGTAAAAAGACAACATGTTATAGCATCTGTTTTTAGTGCTGTCTATAGTTAATATAGAGTGGTACTATAAACATTAATTATCTATATCATTGTACATGTCATCAGCAATGCCATACCAGGTCTATTGATGGAGCAAACACTGTTGAAATCATTCGACAGCATCTAGGTACCCAAGGCAGCTGTTTAGTAATTCCCTCCCTCAAGGAGAGGGAAGGAACTGGCCAGTCCAAGACATCTCCTACGGTCGCATACGGCATAGGGTTCTGCGTGCAGGGCAGCCGGTTGGCCGTCGCCCAAAACCCTTTTACTAGTCGCATATATGGACATCGGGCAAATGCTCGTGCTGTATGTGGAGCTAGGGTGGATCCAGGATTTTACATCAATGGTGTCACCGACGGGCTGAGCATTATCCAAATAAAAGGCTGTGGGCTGCTTTTAGAGAGACATTGAGGTCACACGGCAGGTTGGGCTGCTGTCATCAATATAAAACGAGAGAGGGGTACATAAACCCGGTCCAAAAGCATTATTGTCCTATGACAGCACAGGTTACACTTTGGATCCACCCCTGGAGCTAAGTGACGCCGCTCTGCCCATCCCCAAGCTCTGGTGGCGGGTCCTCGAGCACATCCGGATCATGAACATCGTCGTCGCCGTCGCCGCATTCAGCTCCAGGCCACAGGCCGGCGCCAACGCGTGCCTAGAAACCCTATTCTACGGGTGCGGCATTGATGCTGTTTGCCGTCACGCTGGTGCTCCTCAGCGTCTAGGTCTCGTGCCGCCCTGCCCACCGGCGCGCCGTGGCGTGGGCATCGATCGTACTATTCCTGCTAGTTGTCTTCCGTGGAGCTGCGTGCAGTGCAAATATTGGCGGCCCCATGTAGAAATGGACTCCATTCCAGGCATACTATATCATCCAATAATTTCCCAGATAAACGCCAAAATAATAGTAAATACAAACAAGTTTTTTCAATTTTTTAAAGAGGAATATGCCAGAAGGCTAGGATCATGAGGGACAAAAGCCTACTCATCTCTGATACAGGCACACGATATATAAGAAAGAAGTAAATAAGATGAGATGTTCGTGTGACATATTTTTTTAATTTTTTAGAGCGTTTATTTTTTTAATGGGATGAAACGTGTTATTCTTATGCGGCCAATTTTAGTTGGTAGCGTTCAGTCTAGGAGGCAAGTTTTTAACAAAAATAAAGTGTTTCGTCGAATGTTTTTCTGCATTCCGGGTCTTCTTTTGCTTAACTTTCCAAGTATCAGCCTTCAATCTGCATCAGTCTCCGAAAATCAAAATTACTGAAGGCAAAATGATAAGTCCTTAGGAAAAAAAAACGATGCAGAATCACCCCCAACTTCCCTCTACTAACTTGGAAAAATCGTACGTGTCACTGAAGTTTGGTGAACAAGAGTGAGGTCAATGTTTAGTAGGCGCCGAGATGAACCTGGCCTAGTCCTTTTGGCCCAAGAAAGATTGTAATTCTACAGATGGCCTCCAGCAATTTATCAGGCCTGATTTGGATGTTAAAGTAAAACACGGCAGAATCGGAGGAGATAGCGCGGGCGTCGGCCGTGCCATTCCTGCTCTCGTTTTTTTGGTTGTAGCCTACGGTACAAATAGCGGTAACTCCATCTCAATGTAGGACCATGCATGCACACATGCATTACCTAGGTAAAGTGTGACAACATATGTATACACGATCGAACAACTAAGGCTAGGACCATGCAGGAGAGGCCAGAATGTGTGGCCAATCTTCTCAAACTTTAATCACTAATGTACAGAGCTATTTAGATTTGTCACAATAAAATAACGATACTAACTAGTAGATTCGTGGTGAAACGTGCTCGTGGGGTTTGACACACATGCGAGTAGAACGGCGGCCGTGCGCCGTAGTTCTGTTCTTTAATTTAATTTAATTGTTGTTCCTCAATTGTTGCACGAATTGGCTGCGCCGCTACCGTTTGGCCCAGACTGTGTACTAGTTGTTCGATTTCTTTTCTTTTCCTTTCCTATTTGAGAGAGATTAGAGACTAGTAGAAAAGTTTGATCCTGCTCCAAACTAGAGGTGGAGCCTAATAGACACCCGATATCATAAGACACTAGGTCTAAAATAAAATTAGCACTAATTAGCTTATATGTACTTATATATGCATCTCCGGCCCAAAAAATTGTGCATCCGGCTGCTTCCAGGCTTCCAGCCCACCTCCTGACTCCCGAGTCTCACGCGACTACACGAGCCATGCATCCCATCACCAGTAACCTATCGCTTCGCTCTCCGTGCAGCTCGTGAGCACTGTGCAGTGTGCCCCTAAGAGCAAGTATAATGATGTTGATTAGGTCGCCTCTAGCAAAATTCACGTCAATATAATCTTATGTGGAAGAGAGAGACAAGAGGAGAGAGAGAGGCAAGCTGCCCCTCATGCAAGAGGTGACCTCTAGCACATCATACGAGGACTTGAAGGCGATGCTAGTTCTTAGAGCAAGTACAATAAGGGTTAGGGTCGCCTCTAGCGAAATATTAAATGTTTGAGTGCTTTAGTAGAGGTAACATCTACTCAACTTATTGTATTAGCTACCTCTACATGAGTCATATGTACTCTTTTTGCTTATTTGACTAGTTCTAGAGGTGGCAGCCACCTCTTCTATTGTACTTGCTCTAACTGGTCACTGGCTAGTACACTAGTGACTAGTAACTTAACTAGTACCTGCAACTCCCGAGTCTCTCTTGCATGGGCTACATGACATCAGGCCACCATTGCATCACGTTAGTGACTTAAAAGTCTCAGCCAATAGTCAATTAGTCACACTATTTACTCTTCGCTTCATCTGTTCATCACAGCCTCGTACCACATCAATACGTCACACATTCACACTGCGGCGCTTGGACTGGTCACAGGACACATCCGACCGACCGACGCGTCGGATGCCCGACGACCGGGCCGACGCCGTGAGTCACGTGACGCCATCACCCTTCGTCAATTCGCCAACCGGCGGTCTCCACGCCATCCGCCCATCTCGGGATGCTAGGTACTATTAATATTTTCTCTAAATTCTTCTAATTTCATTTAGACAAAGAGGCTAAATTTATAATTTATGATTTTAATATGATGATTATTGTTTATTTTTTTTAATCAAATTGTAACGTTACACTTACACATAGGGTTTCAATTTGGGTTTTTAAGAACATCGGCATAGTTCGTTGCAAATCGCTAAATCGGAGGAAAAATTACAAGTGATAGTGACCCAATTGACAGTATCTAATTTAGTTTTCGAATACTCGGTAAATGGAAGGTAAATTTATGAAGAAGTTTTTTTGAAAGGAAAGCACCAGATAATGCTGCTAATGTTAGGAATTCACCTCCAGAAGATATCAATTGGGAAGAGGAGATTCAGTTTGATCCAGATAAAAGGAAAGGAATAGATGATTACCATTCTAATCAGAAGGATATGGTAAGAAGAAAGTACTTGGATAATGGGCCATATCAACCTTGCACTTACAATTGTCCATATACACATTTGAGGATGAAAAGAGAAAATTTAATCCTAAATGGTTTAATGAGTTTGGGAGTTGGCTTGGGTATAACGAGTCCAAAGATAGAGCATATTGCTTTTGTTGCTTTTTATTTAGGGACCACAATAAGAAGGAAGCTGGGTATGATGCATTTGTTGTAAATGGTTGGTCTAGTTGGAATAAAAAAAGGCAGATTAGAAGAGCATGTGGGTGGAGTGAATAACGTCCACAACCAAGCTCTGAAAAATTGTGATGATTTGTTAAAAAGAGAACAACACATTGGTGTTGCTATCTATACACAAAGTAAAGCTGCTAAGATTGCTTATTTTACTCGACTAAGAGCCTCAATTGATGTTGCTAGACTATAATTGAAGCAAGGATTGCCTTTCCGAGGCCATGATGAGTCGAAGGAGTCTTATAACAAAGGAAACTTCTTGAAAATTCATGAGTGGTATGTAGAGAATAATCCAGCTGTAGGCAAGGTGGTGAATAAAAATGCTGCAGGTAATAGTCTTATGGTGTCTCCTTCCATTCAAAAAGAGATTGCTCATTGTTTCTTAAAAGAAATATTGCATTCTATTCTCAAAGAAATTAGACATGATATATTTTGCTTGTTGGTTGATGAGTCTAGAGATGTCTCTTGCAAAGAACAAATGGCGGTAATCTTGCGGTATGTTGATACTTGTGGAATTATGAAAGAGAGATTTGTTGGTCTTATTCATGTGAAAGAGACAACTTCTTCCTATCTCCAGTCTTCTATTGATTCTTTATTTGCAGATTATAAGATAAGCTTGAAGCAAGTTAGAGGCCAAGGATACGATGGTGATAGAAATATGCAAGGTGTCGAGACCCGAATATACAAATCCGGACTCTCCTGTGTCTTCTGCACTAGTCCAGGATCACGCTAGTGCACACAGTATAAACAAAGATGAAATATCGAACATATCACGATTCACTAAGAAAAGACTCAAATATTATTAATAATTATCAGAGTACGACCTTATGGCCAAGCTTACAATAGACTAGCCCGAAGGGCTTAACAAAAACTAGCAGCGGAAATCCAAAATTTAACGTAGTAGCCACTCGACATGCCCACAGGCAATCGACTGGGGAGCGAAGTCCTAATCCGTGAAGACCTCATAGTAGCCTCCTTCGAGCAACTCCTGCTGATCCGGTCCTTCCTCCTCAACCGAGCAACAGGGCATGAAGCCGTGAGTACATTGGTACTCAAGAAGTCGTTTGTAACAAATGAATGCAATATAGTATGCGGGCTTAACAATGGATGGTGAAAGGTTAACTTTGCATAAAGCAACGATTTAAAGTAAATACAATAAATAGATTGAAAAGCAACTTTAACAAAAGACATTAAATAAATAATCAAAGGAATTGAATATAACCACAAGTGAACTACCCATTCACTTCCCAGCTCAAACCAACCAGATTTCATAAAGACTCTACCTCTCGTGTGAGATCACCGAGCATTGTCCATGACCGAGGACACAGCTATTCGAATAGTTTTACACTATGCAGAGGTTGCACAACTGTACCCACACGATGTGATAATCCTCACGTTAAAGATAATCACAACAAGGCTTTTACAATGATCCATCTCCACCTGATCCCACTCGCTAAGGTTTCGCCACAAGTAGGGTAACCCCTAGTCGATAATTGCCCCTCTTACGCCACAACAACATCGGTAGCAAAACCAAAGTGGAGACTTCACAAATTATTATGCCAGTCTATCCCATACTAGACATGTGGTTTGCACGACTTAGCTCGGATCAATGGCGCACAAAGTTAAGTCCTTAAGAATTACCCAGCGAAGCATCCACATCCCATGTGCATTCAAGACTTTTATCGCACGATCAATCGCCCAAGTGAAAACCAATTTTGTATAACCAACACCAATGACACTACCCATGCCATGGGAACAAGTTTTATAATCGTGATTAACCACCACATTCAAGTATATCATTAAGTCAAGATTAATTAACCACATGTGATGATGAACCCTTTCGCAAAATAAGCAAGGCTAAGCATTCTAATCGTATCAACCCAATGTGACAAATAACATAGCATCACTAATTAAATTCCCAACCTAAGGTGACAATGGCATCAAGGTATTCCAAAATATCAAGGAGGGAAATAACCAATTGGGACGAGAACTACCAATACAAGGGTTTGAATAAAAATAGCGATGCAAGATAATTTAAAACAAACTAATTAAATAATAGATTACAAACTGGGTTCAACATGATCAAAGGACACGACTTGCCTTGGCCTTGCTCGGCTTGACGGCTCTTGATCTTCAAACCAACTTCCGCTCCTTCGAACGCGTGATCTAACGAGAGAGAACGCAAATCGAAACACAAAATAAAATCAAATAAAATTCAAATGAACTCCAAAAATTCTCAAACTTGAACCAAAAGATAGAGCTCAGTTTTAGATGAATTTAGGAAAAAGAATCGGGTCAATCGGAGCTAGGACGAGGGAGAACGGGCTCTGGGAAGTTTTAATTCAGAGAAAAAGAGATAGACGGGTAGTCGTTACGACCACAAAGGATCCCTACGACCACGCAGAGAAATTACGACCACGAAGAACTTTACGACCACGACCACAAACCAATCTATATCTCCAACTACACTAGGAAACCTACGACTACGACCACAGAGCCGAATCTAAGACTACGAAGCCGAATACGACCACTTAGGCAGGCTTACGACCACGCAGTCGAGCACATGACTACGATCACCCAGTCGAGATTACGACTACGTAGTCGAACCTACTACTTCGACCACACGTAACAATCCACGACCACACGGCGCTACGATCGCACAACGGCTACGACTACTCGTGCGGACTTACGACCATGAAGTCATTTACGACCACATGATCGGACTTACGGTGGCTTTACGACTTACGACTAAGGCTCTACAACGAGTCGTAGAACCCACGACCACACGGACCTCGACACACGGATCACGACCACGGATGGCGGCGGATCTGGTCGGCGTGACTAGGACGGTGGCGGGACTCACCGGCGTCGGCGGATCGGCGGTGGCGAACGACGGCGAGGACGACACGACCTCGGGCAAAGACGACCACGGCAGCGGCTACGCGTATGACCACGGCCGACGAGGCGCACGACCACGGCTTTGGCGAGGCTTGACTTGGGACGAGGAGACACCGGGCTCGGCCTTTATACCCGGCCGTAGGGTGTCCCGGTCGGCCACGCAGTACGAGTCCGGGTGGGATACGACCGAGAGTCCCACTCAGATACGAGTACGACTTGCTAAAGCGGCGAGCCGCGATGCGCGCGAGCGCGGTGGCGCGGTGGATGGGTGACACGCGCACACATCCGGCGGGGCAAGCGGGCGCGGGAGCGGCGGATCGGCGACGCGTGGCGTGGGGCGAGGTAGGCCGGACCGAAGCGGGCGAAATGGGCGGCCGGTGGTGGGTTTCGCCCATCGCCGGTTTAGGATTTCTTTTCTTTTTCTTTTTCCAGAAATTCAAACAAATACTTTTGAGTTCTAGAAAATAGCAAATAAATCCAGAAAAATCACATAAAATGCCAGAAAAGCTCTTGAGGCTCATGGAACTCAAATAAAATACTTTTGGCACATTTTAATGTTTAACTTAATCATATTAAATCCTTTTAATTCATAAAAATTTCATTTAAGCTTTAATTAATTCCAGAAAAATTCAAATGGTGAATTTTATTTCGAAAGCTTCAAAAAGGCTCTGAAAATCAGGATGTTACAAACCTCCCCCCTTAAACGGAATCTCGACCCCGAGATTCTGGCTCTCTAAGGAATAGGTTTGGAAACTCCACTCTAAGATCCTTCTCGCTCTCCCAGGTTGCTTCCTCCTCGGAATGGTTGCTCCATTGAACCTTGCAAAGCGAATCGTCCTTCGTTACACGCTCTGCCACTTCCAAAATTTTTATAGGATGTTCTTTATAAGACAGATCCTCCCGAATATCCACCGCTCTACGGCACCGCTCCTCTGCACTCTCAAGCACTTCTTTAGTTGAGATACATGGAAAACATCATGGATCCCGCTCAAGGTGTTTGGTAATTCCAGTGGTATGCAACCTCTCCTTTGCGCTTTAAAATTTTAAATGGCCCCACATACCTTGGCACTAGCTTTCCTTCATTTGAAATCTCTTAACACCTTTGAAGGTGTGATCTGAGATACACATAGTCATTTGGCTCAAAACTTAAATCTCTTCGACGAGTATCAGCATAACTCTTCTGTCTGGCTTGGGCTGCCTTTAGCCTTTCTTGAATCAAACGCACTTTCTCTTCTGCTTCCTGAAGACATTCTGGCCCGAAGATTTGACTCTCCCCCGTCTCTTTCCAATTGAGAGGGGTTCTACATTTTCTGCCATACAGGGCTTCAAACGGTGACATTTGTAGACTAGTCGGTAATCATATTGTAGGAGAACTCCGCAAAGGTAAACAACTATCCCATTTAGCTTCGTGATCCAATACACAAGCTCTTAACATATCCTCCGTGATTTGATTCACACGCCCGTCTCGACCATCGGTTATGGATGATATGTTGTATCTTGAAGTTCAAGTGAGTACCCATTGCCTCGTGAAAGCTATTCCAAAATCGTGAAGTAAATCACGACCCACGATCCGATACTATCCTCTTGGGCACCCCATGAAGACTCACAATCTCGACATGTATAACTCGCCAATTTATCACCGAATAAGTTGTTTTGACCGGAAGAAAGTGAGCGACCTTCGTTAGTCGATCCACAATTACCCATATTGAGTCGTAGCCCTCTTTAGTCTTGGGTAAGCCTGTAATAAAGTCCATTCCCACATCTTCCCACTTCCATTCAGAATCTTCAAGGGTTGCAAAAACTCGCTGGTCTTTGATGTTCACCTTCACTCTTTGGCACACATCGCAAAGTGCTACATACTCGGCTATCTCGCGCTCATACCGCCACCAATATTTGTCTTTAATATCCCGGTACATCTTGGTATCACGGATGGATTGAATATAAGGACTCATGCGCTTCCTTAAGTAATAACTTCTTCGCCTCCCCTTGTTTGGTACGCACAAACGCGCCTTATACCACATGATTCCTCGATCGCCTTCCGTAAAGCCGTGCTTTGCCTTCCTTTAAACCTTCTTTGATTCTCTCGGATATTTTCATCCCCGGTTGCTCGTGACGAATCGACTATCCAGTGTCGGCTGCAAGTCCAAGGTAGCTAACATCCCTTCCTCAACCAACTCCAAACTAAGCTTCAAATTCCTCGTAGAGCTGGTTGGTTTTCCTTGACCATCACCGTATTGCAATACACCTTTCGCTCAACGCGTCTGCCACTACATTGGCTTTTCCTGGATGATAATGGATTCCGATGTCATAATCCTTTATTAATTCCAACCATCTTCTTTGTCTTAGGTTGAGCTCCGATTGTGTGAAAATATATTTCAGGCTCTTATGATCCATGTAGATCTCACTTGTTACCCATTAAATAGTGACGCCAAATTTTCAGGTCATGCACAACCGCCGCCAACCCAAGTCATGCGGGGTAGTTCTCTTCGTGTGGTCTCACCGGCGTGATGCATAAGCCAGCACCCTCTTGTCCTGCATCAACACACACCCCAAACCTTTGCGGGATGCATCACAGTAGATCTCAAAGTCCTTCTTGATGTCGGGTAGAATTAGTACTGGCGCTGTTGTTAGGCTCTCCTTTAATTTCTGAAAACTCCTCTCGCACTCCGGCGTCCATTCAAATTTCTTTCCCTTCTTCAACAGCTGAGTGAGCGGGCGCACTACACTGGAGAATCTTTCAATGAAACGGCGGTAATAACCCGCCATTCCCAGGAAGCTTCTGACCTGAGTTACTGACGTTGGTGCCCTCCAAGTGAGTACATCGTTCACTTTCCCGGTCAATCGCTACTCCTTCGCGGTCATCACATGGCCCAAAAACGCAACTTCCTTCATCCAAAATTCACATTTGCTAAACTTGGCATACAACTTATGCTCGCAACCTCTGCAATACCATCCTCAAATGCTCTTCATGTTCTTCCTCATTCTTGAGTAGATCGTAATGTCATCGATAAAATCGACAACTAACTTATCCAGTAATCCATGAACACCTTGTTCATCGGTACATGAAGTATGCTGGGGCATTGGTTAGGCCAAAAGACATTACGAGAATTCGTATAAACCATAACGAGTTGAGAATGTCGTCTTAGGTATATCCTCCGGTCGAATCTTCATTTGATGATAACTCGACCTCAAATCATTCTTGGAAAACACTCGCTCCTTTTAGTTGATCGAACAAGTCATCAATTCGGGCAAGGGATACTTGTTCTTAATGGTAACTTCATTGAGAGCTCGGTAATCCACGCACATGCGCTGGCTACCATCCTTCTTTTGACAAACAATACCGTGCTCCCACGGAGAGGTACTAGGCCCGATATAGCCTTTATCCAACAACTCTTGTATTTGTTTCTTCAATTCACAATTCATTGGCGGGCATTCTGTAGGGTCTCTTGGAAATAGGCGATGTACCCAGTACTAACTCAATTGCGAACTCTACTTCTCTGTCGGTGGCATCCCAGAAGATCATCGGGAATACATCGGGATATTCTCGCATAATTGGTACTTCCTCTATCATGATCCCTTTTCTTTGGCATACCATCATTTTTTCCGTCGCTTCATGTTGGCTTCAAATCTAACTTTACTTCCATCCGAACCACCAAGGTGACGGCTCGACTTCCACATTCCAACACCGCTTGATGCTTTTGAGCCAATCCATACCGTAATCACATCCAAAGACTGGATATTTAGCACTACCAAATCACGGAGAACTCTATTCCTTGATGGCTATTTTAACTCTAGGGCATCCTAGATTGGTACTCATCTCGAGCCCGGGATTGAACCAAAAAAATAGAACCAAGAGCAACAACTTCCAATTTATGCTTTAGAGCAAAACTCCGGACACAAACGAATGTGAAGCTCCGTAATCGAACAAAACTGTGGCGGAACCGAAGCCATTTGAAACTTACCGATCACAACATCCGTGCCGCTTGAGCCTCCTCCATGGTGACATGGTTCACCTGCCGCGCAGCACGGTCTGCGATCCTCTGTTGGGTTGACTTGATGTTTGCGTGCTCGCGCCCCGACTCGCCGCGGAGTCCGATCCGTGTACAGCCCAAGTTGGAACGAATCGTGTCAAGGCTTGATTCTGCGGGCATTTGTTGGTATAATGTCCTGCTTTCATGGCATTTGAAACAGTAATCGCTGTCATGGGCTTGGTGATCCTCTGCCGTTGGCTTCCAATCGAATTGGCCTTGGTCCCGATGAGAATCGCGAGGAGCCGTGCGTGTGTTTTGAATCTGATCATTGTGGAACACGAGCGGGCTGAAACGCATCAAGCGGTCCTCTGAGCCCGTGCATCTGTGATCCTTGCTGCATCATCCTCCGCTATGGATTCTCTAACTCACGACGACTCTCCTCAATGAGCATCGCTTGTCCACCATGTTTTGAAAGTCGGGCGTAGTCATTTCCCACCACTTGAACTTTCGCATCGGGTTTAGTCCTTTCTTGAACCTCTTTTGACGGGCATCATCTGTAGCGACATCCTCCGGCATAACGGGCTAGCCGGGTGAATTTATTGAGATACTCACTCACCGACATGTTCTTCTCACAGAACTCCCTGAATTCCTCCTTCTTCATCTCAATCACTCCGCCCAAAACATGGGTATGATTTAAAAGTCATGAGAACTCCGCCCAAGTGATGCTATCTTGATCTTCATGAGCAAAGATGTAGTTTTCCCACCATTCACCGCAGCGCCTTCTAGCCGGTGGGCGGCATACAAAACCTTCTCGCGTCCGCATAATCGGGCAAGATTTAGCTTCTTTCGTTGAGCGCATCCACCATCGGCTTCCAAAGGCTCAAGATCGTGAATAAGTGGGTGGCCTTGTCCTCATGAATTCTCGCAAATTTAGACCGTTGACGAACTGGTTGGGGCATTGCCATTTCTTGATTCTCGCCGATTCATCATTGCGTTCATATTCGCATCATGGTATTCATTAATTGGGTCCGCAGCCATGAACCGACTCAAGGTCGGATCTAAACCACCGGATTCGCATGCTGCTCGGAGTTGCTTGGTTTCCATTATCGCCTTCCGATCTTGGTTCATTTGACCGCGTCTCGCGAGCTCCGGTGTCAACCATTTCGCCTGCTCAAGGAAAAGACCATTTGTTGAGAACCGACTCTTCAAGGCTCAATAGGTAAGAGGAAAAGCAAAGGTAAGTGGTAAACTCGCCTAAGGGGGTAACTAATGGCAATCCTAAAACTAAGCAAACACTTAGCCGAAAAGGCTAACAAAAGAAGCAATAAACTCCACAAAAGACTTTTGACATGACAAAGATCATAATGCTAGAAGCAAAACTGCACTCACATCACACCCAACAAAGAAATAAGAAGCAAGACGATCTACACGATACTAAAACTATAACAAGGTTCAAAGCTAATGGCTCCTAATCTTCCCGGAAATTCCCAATCTTTTCTTGACATATTGATGCTTCCTTGATCCAAACTTCACAAAGACAAACTTGAAGAATTCCATGCCAACTTTCACTTTGATCGAGGGACACTGAGACATCCATGGACAATATGGGGATAAGAAGTCAAATTGAAATTCAAAACACTATTTCAGAGCAGCAAGGAGAAAGAATCCTAAGAATGAGGTACGAATAAAGAATTACTATACAATCATTTGGTTGATTTGATTTAGAAAATAAATTTTGAAATCTTGACTAATTCGACCATTCTAACTAGGGCTCACATACAATGATATAGCTCGATACCATCTCTCTCGAGACCCGAATATACAAATCCGACTCTCTGTGTCTTCTCGCACTAGTCCAGATCACGCTAGTGCACACAGATAAACAAAGATGAAATATCGAACATATCACGATTCACTAAGAAAAGACTCAAATATTATTAATAATTATCGAGTACGACCTTATGGCCAAGCTTACAATAGACTAGCCCAAGGGCTTAACAAAACTAGCAAATGAAATCCAAAATTTAACGTAGTAGCCACTCGACATGCCCACAGCAATCGATCGGGAGCGAAGTCCTAATCCGTGAAGACCTCATAGTAGCCTCCTTCGAGCAACTCCTCGCCGATCTGGTCCTTCCTTCTCAACCGAGCAACAGGGCATGAAGCCGTGAGTACATTGGTACTCGCAAGTCGCTTGTAACAAATGAATGCAATATAGTATGCAGGGCTTAACAATGGATGGCTGAAAGGTTAACTTTGCATAAAGCAACGATTTAAAGTAAATACAATAAATAGATTGAAAAGCAACTTTAACAAAAGACATTAAATAAATAATCAAAGGAATTGAATATAACCACAAGTGAACTACCCATTCACTTCCCAGCTCAAACCAACCAGATTTCATAAAGACTCTACCTCTCGTGTGAGATCACCGAGCATTGTCCATGACCGAGGACACGGCTATTCGAATAGTTTTACACTCTGCAGAGGTTGCACAACTGTACCCACACGATGTGATAATCCTCACGTTAAAGATAATCACAACAAGGCTTTTGCAATGATCCATCTCCACCGATCCCACTCGCTAAGGTTTCGCTGCGAGTAGGGTAACCCCAGTCGATAATTGCCCCTCTTACGCCACAACAACATCGGTAGCAAAACCAAAGTGGAGACTTCACAAATTATTATGCCAGTCTATCCCATACTAGACATGTGGTTTGCACGACTTAGCTCAGATCAATGGCGCACAAAGTTAAGTCCTTAAGAATTACCCAGCGAAGCATCCACATCCCATGTGCATTCAAGACTTTTATCGCACGATCAATCGCCCAAGTGAAAACCAATTTTGTATAACCAACACCAATGACACTACCCATGCCATGGGAACAAGTTTTATAATCGTGATTAACCACCACATTCAAGTATATCATTAAGTCAAGATTAATTAACCACATGTGATGATGAACCCTTTCGCAAAATAAGCAAGGCTAAGCATTCTAATCGTATTCAACCCAATGTGACAAATAACATAGCATCACTAATTAAATTCCCAACCTAAGGTGACAATGGCATCAAGGGATTCCAAAATATCAAGGAGGGAAATAACCAATTGGGACGAGAACTACCAATACAAGGGTTTGAATAAAAATAGCGATGCAAGATAATTTAAAACAACCTAATTAAATAATAGATTACAAACTGGGTTCAACATGATCAAAGGACACGACTTACCTTGGCCTTGCTCAGTTGACGGCTCTTGATCTTCAAATCCAACTTCCGCTCCTTCAACGCGTGATCTAACGAGAGAGAACGCAAATCGAAACACAAAATAAAATCAAATAAAATTCAAATGAACTCCAAAAATTCTCAAACTTGAACCAAAAGATAGAGCTCAGTTTTAGATGAATTTAGGAAAAAGAATCGGGTCAATCGGAGCTAGGACGAGGGAGAACGGGCTCGGGAGGTTTTAATTCAGAGAAAAAGAGATGACGTAGTCGTTACGACCACAAAAGATCCCTATGACCACGCAGAGAAATTACGACCACGAAGAACTTTACGACCACGAAGAACTTTACGACTACGACCACAAACCAATCTATATCTCCAACTACACTAGGAAACCTACGACTACGACCACGAGCCGAATCTAAGACTACGGTCGAATACGACCACTTAGGCAGCTTACGACCACGCAATGAGCACATGACTACGATCACCCGGCCGAGATTACGACTCACGTAGTCGAACCTACCATCGCGACCACGTAACAATCCACGACCACACGCGCGCCACGATCGCACAACGCTACGACTACTCGTGCGGACTTACGACCATGAAGTCGTTTACGACCACATGATCGGACTTACCGGTGGCTTTACGACTTACGACTAAGGCTCTACAACGTAGTCGTAGAACCTTACGACCACACGGACCTACGACACACGGATCTACGACCACGGATGGCGGCGGGATCTGGTCGGCGTGACTAGGGACGGTGGCGGGACTCACCGGCGACGGCGGATCGGCGAAGGCAAAACGACGGCGAGGACGACACGACCTCGGGCTCCGGCACGACCACGGCAGCGGCTACGCGTATGACCACGGCTTCGACGAGGTGCACGACCACGGCTTTGGCGAGGCTTGACTTGGGACGAGGGAGACACCGGGGGCTCGGCCCTTTTATACCCGGTCGTAGAGGTGTCCTGGTCGGCCACGAGTACGAGTCCGGTGGATACGACCGAGAGTCCCACTCAGATACGAGTACGACTTGCTAAAGCGGCGGCTGCGATGCGCGCGAGCGAGCGGCAGCGGGTGGATGGGTGACACGCGCACACATCCGGCGGGCAAGCGGCGCGGAGCGGCGGATCGGCGACGCTGCGTGGCGTGGGCGAGGCAGCCGACCGGCGGGCGAGCCGGGCCGGCGCGGTGGTGGGTTTCGCCCATCGCCGGTTTAGGATTTCTTTTCTTTTTCTTTTCCAGAAATTCAAACAAATACTTTTGAGTTCTAGAAAATAGCAAATAAATCCAGAAAATCACATAAAATGCCGTAAAAGCTCTTGAGGCTCAGGGAACTCAAATAAAATACTTTTGGCACATTTTAATGTTTAACTTAATCATATTAAATCCTTTTAATTCATAAAAATTTCATTTAAGCTTTAATTAATTCCAGAAAAATTCAAATGGTGAATTTTATTTCGAAAGCTTCAAAAAGGCTCTGAAAATCAGGATGTTACAAAGGTGAGTTTAATGGCTTGCAATAATTGATCATGAGAGAAAGTAGTACAACATATTATGTCCATTATTTTGCTCACCAACCATAATTAGTAGTTGTGGCTGTTGTAAGAAAGTATGAAGGCATTAGTAATTTCTTTAGTATGATTTCTCCTTTGTTGAATATGGTGGGTGGATCTTCGAATAGAAGAGGTATGGTTCATGATATCAATCATTAACAACTGCACAAGGCCTTAGGTTGTGGGCTACTTCAAATTGGGACAAGATTAAATCAAGAGCAATGTCTTTAAAGACCCGGAGATACTCGTTTGAGTTCTCATTATAAAACTCTTAAGAGTTCAGTTGACTTGTTCCCAACAATTGTTAAAGTGCTAGAATTTGTAGAACAAGATGACAAGGACAGAACAAATAGAGATCAAGCACTGGGTCTTCTAGTGTACTTTCAGTCATCTGATTTTGTCTTTTATTTGCATCTCATGGTGACTATCTTAATAATCACAAACACCTTGTCATTAGCACTGCAACGAAAGGATTAAGATATTGTAAATGCTATTAAATGTGTAAGATCAACTAGAATGCATTTGGATGAGCTTTGAAGAGACGGGTGGGAATCTCTCATAGGTGAAGTGTATGCCTTTTTGTGAGAAACATAGTATTTCTAAATTGAAAATGGAAGAACCTTACCTTAATCCAAAGGAAAAATGGCAAAGAACTGGAATTAACAACAAGCATTATTATGAAGTGAATTGTTTTAATGATATTCTTGATTGGTTACTTCAAGAGCTTGATAGTCGCTTGAACGAGACAACCTCTAATTTGTTTGTTTGGTCAGCCGCTTTGAGTCCAAGAGACTCATTTCATGATTTCAATTTAGAGAATTTGACGAATCTACCTAAACTTTTATCCCAATGATTTTGATTATGGGGAATTGAGGGACCTTAACCATCATCTTTGCCTCTACATTGCCAATTTGCGAGCAGATGATAGATTCTCCAGCATACAGACTATTGGTCAGCTTATCAAAAAATGGTGGAGATACATCTTACATATCTTTTGGTTTATCGACTTTTGAAGCTAGTACTAGTATTGTCTGTTGCCACTACTACAGTTGAGAGGTGCTTTTCAGTTATAAAAATTATGAAAACTTATTTGCGCAATCGCATCAGTGATAATTTCATGAGTGATAGTCTAATTTGCTATGTGGAGAAAGAAGAAATGAAAAAAGTTACCAACGATGTTGTGGTTTATCGTTTCATGAACTTAAAGGAATGTAAATACTAAAAGGTAATGCATTTACTTTCATTTTATCGTTCTACTATTTTTTTGTAAAAATTTTAATTCAATTTATTCTCTTTTTTATAGCCTATTGAGGTCGGATGACGTATTTTGCCAATATCGACCATCTTTTGTCCATGATTTCACACTTAGTTCCTTTACTTTGCTGCAATTAGCCAATAATATTAATGGGTTTCTTTATTTTGGTAAGCATTCTGATCGTTACTTCTTTATTATTGTACATTGTTATCGGTTGTGTTAACTTATCAATACTAAAAATTATCGAACACATAACTATTTAGTACAATGTTGCTTTGAATTATATATGATGTTATATGTACAATGAAATGGTGAACCCCAGTCACTTTCGTTCAAGTTCCGCCCTTGCTCCAAATGGCTTTGGTTTCTAGCTTAAGCCACTTCGAACGCATCGACTTTTAATTTTGGCTTTTTTAGTTTTTTGGATTTTTAGGCTTTTTTGCTTTTGCTTTTTTTTTTCATATTATTCATTTGCATTGTCCGAGATGATATAACATGCTTTTTTTCCCCTCTTTTTTAATCATTTTTACCTTTAAAAAGTTAACCATTATAGTGTATTTGTAGCTAAAAGCCAATAACCAAGACTTTTAAGCCGGTTGGACGACCCCTTTTAAGTCGTAGTAATTGCCTGAATTAGATGTTCCAAAAAAAGTTTCAGCTGTATAGATAGAGCATGTTGGGAAGTTTTTTGTTTGGGCATTCGGGAGACTGCGAAATAATGCATATATTGACAATTTTTTTTTACTATATCACCCTGTGCGGTGTTGTATCAAGTTTGCAAACAAAGAGGAACTTTGATAATGATCGCCATCCTGAAGAGTGCAGTTCAGGCAACATGAAATTGATGGTGTAATGCCCCCGTTTCCAGGGGCGCGTACGGACACGGCATTCCGCAACTATTCACGTATGAACATTTACGGAGTGTCGCGCAAGAGTATACCATTGCATGCTTACAACAAAAGTCCAACATATATTTCACATATGAAATAACATCCAGTTTTAACAGCGGGGCGTGCAAGCCCAAAGTATAATTACATTACAAAAGCTCCAAGATCCACTTCGAACGCGGCGAAGACCTAAAGCCACGGGTTCTCATCGAAGAAGAGATCCTCCGGGACTTCCCCAACGGGGAGACCTTCACCTTCGTCTTGATCCTCTAAAGAGGGGATTAAGCAAGCCGTGAGCCAAACAACCGGCTCAGCAAGCCACAAAAGAAACTATATCTTACTATATGCACGGAACAACAAAGGAAGGGAGTATACTTGGTTTATTACGTTGAGTGGATGCAGTTTTATTTTCAAACATTTTTGAAATTCTCCAGAAGAAAACCATTCCTTAACCATTAGGGTTTTCATGAAAAGTTAATTAATCAGCTAAACAAGTTAAATCATTTACAAAACTACTTAAACTTTGCTGCTGGAATCACCCAAGTGACACAGCTCCATTAACCGGGAGCACGGCATATTCGAATACCATTTATTTGACTCTGCAGAGTTGCTCAGCTTTACCAACACGATTCCTTAGCTCCCGCGACAGAGTTAAGAAAGCCAGGTCGTTTCACTGCTCAATTCTTTATATAGGCTCGACCCGATAGAATTCACTCGGGTCTGGCACATGAAAACTCCCGTCCGCTTCGAGTGAACCCTACCGTTGTTAGGTACCCGCAGCACGATATACCTAACCTAACTTCTCAACACCTGTAGAGTTTCAATCGAGTTGAGCAGCTAGTAAACCAGTGTTGACGAGTCAACTCCTGTGGTTGAGCGGTCACCATGTCATTTGCTCGGCGTAAGGGTTTGGTCCTTATATTTTTCCCCCGGAGTCCGCAACCCCGACAGGTCCACGACCTTCAACCTAGGGTAAGAGATGGGCGAAGATCGACTCGCAGTTCTTTCCCCAACCCTTACCCTATCCCTTTATGCCGACAATCTCCGCCCTAGGGCACGGTGTCCCATACCACCCTATCCTAGAGTCGGGTTTTCCAAATTCTATTGGCCCGTAGCCACAACCTTATTAGTGTAAAGACTTTGCATGATAATAATATCCTACAATTATCTAGATTAACAGATAATTATTTCTAGGGTTACCAAGGCATGACTACAAGTTTAACATGGCATTTGTCGGTGGTAGGTTTAACTACATAACATGCCATTCTAAACATTTTATTTTATTTTTGAACTAACATTTCACAACTAGCGTAATGCAAATAGCATAATAACATAATAAAATAACATGGGTTGCAACATGATCAAAGGTTTTGCGACTTGCCGTGAATCTGGACGATCTCGGCTAGCTCGAACGTAGAAGCTCCTGGATCCTGGGACTGCACTTGAACTTCTAGGATCTCCGAAACTAGCGCAAACACATAAAATAAGTAAATCCAGCTTGAGACTAATCAAGTGAGAGAAAATAAACAATTTAAAAAGGAGTAAAATGCATAAATCTCCAAATGGGGAATTTTTGGAATTTATCTGGGATGAATTTGGGGAAATGGAGGTCAAAAATGGGTTCAGGATATTATTTGGAGCAAAGTGGTGAAATTTGGGAATTTTTAGGATTTTCTGTGATTTTCTAGGATTTATTTAGATTTTCTGGGATTTTAGAATTTGGAAAATCACTGGAAAATCGGATAAATAAGAACGGGCCGCCCGCTACGTTGGCGTTCGGCGGAAACGGCTCGCTACTGTTTGAACATCGCGCCCACACGGGGTGGATGGTGGCCGCGTGGCGCAGCGGGCGGCACCGATGCGAGGGAGGTGGTGAAGCGGTACGGGAGATCCGACGGATGCGAGGCGAGGAGTTTACAAAGATCGGACGGTCGGGGGATGATGCCATCGGATGGCCGGCATTAAATGGCGACGGAAGGATCGGGCGACGGAGGAGGGGCCACGTCGCGGGGGAGGGGGTCTTCTTCCTCCTCCAGCCGCTACAGTGCTCCCGGGGCGGAGTTACGGTGGCGACGGCGGCCTGGGCGCCAGGGGGCTCGTCGGTGGCAACCGAGAGCATCAGTGGGTGGATTTTCGAGAGGGGAACCCGTTTTGGGGCTTTGGAAGTGAAGGGGATCAAAGGGGAAGGCAGGAGGGAGAAGGGAGTGTTTCGGTCAATTGGTGGCGAGGGAGGTCACCAGCGGTGAGGTAGCCCAATCGGCTGCGGTTACACGGACAAGGGGCCAAGGGGCTCACATTGGCAGTTTTGGTCGAAGCTCGGAGCCCTTGGAGTGAGCTGGCCACGGAGAGGGTGCGGCGGCCGGAAGGGAGCTTCGTCACTGGGTCACCTCGGTGCTTCACCTGGCCAGGGGAGGACGGCAACAGGTTTAGGGGTGATGGAAGATGCTCTGGGCGAAAGCAATTGAAAAACGGAGGGAGGAAGAGGGAGAACCGTGTTACGGGGTTGCCGGCGCAGGGGAAGATGGCGGCGGAGCTCCGGGCAAAGGGACTTCAATTGGCGGCTCAGGGAGGTTCTTAGGAGCGGTGGGAGGGCTTTAAGGGCGGTGGAGGAGCTCGGGAAGCGAAGGGGGAGTGAGGAGGCAGTGGCGGGGTTTTATACCCGGACGGAGGGAGGGAATTTCGTGGGGGAGAAGGCACGGCGCGGTCGCGGCAGTCAACGGGGTGGACTGGGCGATGACTTGGCGCGGAAGGAAAGGCGGGGCGAAACCACGGCGCAAGACCGGGGCGCGACTCGGTCGCAGGTGCGGCCCCAACGTGCGGCGCGTGCGCGAGGAAGAAGACGGGGAGGGAGGAAGGCGCCAGTGGAGAGGAGGGAGCGGGGAGGCGCCTGGGAAGGAGGGAAGCGGGGAGGGGAGCGGCGCCAGCGAGAGAAGGAAAGGGGAAGCGAGGGAGACGCCAGGGGCGGGAGAAGGCGGGAAATGGTGGGGCGTCGGAGGAGAGGAGAGGCGCCTGGCCGAGAAAGGAAAGCAGCAAAGAGGGGAACTTTCGCAAAAGGGAAAGTTTCCGAAAAACACTAAAAAATTCAGCAAAAATAAAGGAAAATTTTGGGGTTGAAATTTTGGGGCTTTTCAAGATGGCAATAGCGACGAGATGCCTTGAAGCTGATTGGAGATGTTGCTCACGTCCGGTAGATGAGACGGTGGATTTTTCATGGCTATCTTCCCATGATAGGAGATCCGATCAGCTTCCTTTTCATTAGATTCTGCCCCGCTCCAAGGTGCTTTTAAGCCATAACTTTTAATTTATTTTATACTATAGTTATTCTTGGTTTATTCTGCTAGAAAACAAAAAAATATTATATTAGCACAGACAACACAAAGAGATAAGAAAAAAAAATAAGAAAAAGCAAAAAAGTCAAAAAAAAAAAGACAAAAATTATAAATTATAAGTTATAAATGAAAAACTGTTGAAGTGAAACCTAACAATCGGTTGGATGCCATAGGAAGCAAGATCCGGGGAAATGTCCTTTTAAAATCGAAGTGTAGACAGCAGGAGTATTATACTAGCACGCAAAGGAGTCCTTTCCCGGCCGACTGGATTAGCGAGTAGTAGGCGCCAGATAACTACTATTGCTCGTGCTTTCTTCTTATAGATGTACTAGTCAAGTTTTTTTTGGTCTCACTGTACATTATATAGTCCCTCTCAAAAAAAATCTTTTCAAAGTCTACATTTCTTCTGGGCAACAAAAGAAAAGTTCTGTTATTCATGTTAATAAGTGAAAATACAATGGAAATAAGCTAAAGAGGCAAGATTTTGATGAAGGTATATATTGTTTGGTAGCAACATCTTGTCATGGATTTTCAATTAAGCAAGTACATATTTCTGTACTGTCAAAAGAGTACGGAATTAACTTTATTCTCTGTTACATCATATCCGGACATGCACAATGAATGTTACATCGTATCCGGATATGCACAATAAATGTCCTTCCTATAAATTTTAAAAAAATAACTACACGATAAGTTTTTTATGTTAAAAACGTAAGACGTGTATTATAACTATGTGTTACAGTATTACTTGCAACTAAAAAATTACGATGACTATATAAAAAATAAGGTACATGAAGCGACTTACAATCATAATTATTTTTTCCACACAAAATCATTGTAAAAGCCTGCATGTTAAACAATTGGATGGGAGAAAAATCTAGGCTATGTAGCGTCATTAAAAAGCTGAATGAAATGGAAGTACACTAGAAAAAGTAAAGCACGTTGGGGTGGTTCTTCGGGGTGCGCGTAGCACAGCAGGACTTCGTTCGCAATTATTTTTGGATTTCCAGAGCTGTCGCTTTCCCGATGCATTGTAGTGCGCGCGTAGCTGTCGAGTCTTTAACACGATATAATCCCATGTACTTATCAGATCGAGCCAATATACGTCCGATCGCTTATCTGAGAACTGGCCATCCATGCAACGCTTCCGGTTTTCAGTCCGAATTTATTTCCGACTTTTTTTTAAGTCAAACAAAAGTGGAGAGCGGTGCGGGGAAAAAAGATCTGCACACGAGACCGTGCATTCAATGAATGGAGTCACTACCACAAATCTTAGGTGGTTATCATTCTAACTCATAAACCTAAGCTTACAAGTTATTTGATATTGTTTGGGTCTTTTTTATGTAGCTATGTTAACTTTTAAACATAATAAAAAAAATAAAAATAGATTATATTATCACAAACAATTAAAAAAATAAAAACGGCAAAAGAACCAAAAAACCACAAGGTCAAAAAAAAAAAGAAATTAAGAAGTTCGAAGAAGCCCAATAGAACACTCCTATATCACGACGAAATAAATAAAGGATGTGTTTTGTACATGAGTACTTTATAAACTTTATCGGAGACAAGATTATGGAGCCACCCTTGTTAGGCATCCGTAGGTTTATTCAGAAACTAATCAAAACCTATCCCAATCTCTACCTTAATTGCTTAAAATGACAAGGATAAGTGTAACTGCGAACAGTAGTTACAAATCACAACTCACACTTTGTGGGATATAACTTTTTTCTCTCTGGAAATCAGAAAATTAAAAGAATAATCGAGATGAAGCATTTTCCCTATGAGAGATGTATAGACCTTAATTCCTAACTCGAGTTGATGCATAACAGGTGTCCGGGCTATATGAAAATTGTATCAGCTATGGTATCAATCTGTAGCAACCAACTTTTATTCGATTTCCTCTTCGTATAAAACTCATTTCTCGTGTGGTCGTGATTTTTCTGACAAGGGTTTTCCCCAAATCAGTTGGCGTGGAGCGGAATCGGCGGGTGATACACATCAACTCGTCAAGAATCAATCCGAGCCGAATTAACACTAGCATCAAACTGGCCACATTTTTCTTGCATGCAAGTGCCTTGTGATTCCCCTTTTTTATCGCCATTAGGTGACAGCATGCACCCGTGCATACACGGGTCAAAGTTCCAGGATGCTGTTTTAACAACAAAAAGAACAGTTCTGTAGTCCCCCAACAGAAGAAACAAAAACACATAAATGATTTGAGGAAAAAAACACATCAATGACATAAGGAGAATGAAAAGTTTGTCTAAAAAAAGAATGAAAAGTCAAATTCAAATCACTGGTAGATGGATAACGTGGACAACACTGCTTCTAATTTCCACAGAAATGTGCGGTTACCCTGATCAATTCGGCTTCGGCTTCTAGCTTCTGGCTTATTTTTTACTATTCATAAGTTTCGTCTTTTTCTGAACTTTTGACTTTTTGTTGAGCTTTTTTGCCGGTTCTTTTTTTCCCGTATTTGTTTGTATTATACATAATGGGCTAACATATTTTTTTATATTTTTAATTTTTTAAATTTAATTATGCTAAATAAGCCTCACTACCATGTTTTTTTTCAATACCATGATTTTCAGCTATAAACCATGAGCTTTTCAGCCGAACCGATCACTACCTTTAACATATCGCTGGTATTAACTTTGACCGCACATATTGTGCGAGATCAAGAAAACGCGGCGTTGATGTTGCTTTCGAGCAGACTAGCACCGATAAATCAATAAACTCATTGTTCGTTCGTTTTAATTTCCAGCCGCTAGCATCTAATTAAGTTCCCTCCCATATATACCATCCAAAGTCTGTTCTTCTCCCAGCTAGGCATGTTCTTCTCCCAGCTAGGCATCTCCTGTACAGAGTTAGCTAGCTAGCTAACCAAGATCAGGGACTACGTACGGCAAAGTGCAATCCTGACTTGGAGAAAATTCAGAAGCGTCTTCTTTGAACAAACTGGTTAACATCAGGTAATCAGCTTCTGATGTTAAGTTTATGCTCGTATGTGTTCGTTTGATTACCTTTTCATTTCCTTTCACCTTCGCCATCGTTAGGCTATTGGTGACATCTTCCATGCTTACCTTTCTTGGTTTTCGATCTGTCCAAAATGTTGTTAGTTCCATTTCTAACTTGACTGTCGCTTGCATAGCCTCAACAGATATAGCTGAATCATTTCATACACGATACATACTATAACATTCAATAATATTATAATATATCAGAGTTCAAATAATCCACATCGAGATAAGCTTTACAAAAGGGCTGGCTAGCCAAATAAGGTCATTACATAAAACGAGATAGCGATAGTGGAAGCAAAAGGAGGAGACACTTCTTACCATAGGCAGTGACTGGGAAGACTCAGGTGCGACCGATATTAACTAGGAGCCTAATGAATATTGGAACCACTCAATTGTCAACCTGGTTAAGTAGACTATGAGATGCTAGACTAATCAGGCCTAATCTAATCTCCACCGTCTTCACCTCCTTCGTCTCCTTGGTCCTCGTAGTAAACATAGTTGTTTTGGTTCACAGACTTTGAAGGGGGGTTGAGAGCGAGAGTAAGCATACACAACAGTGCTCTACGAGCCAACAAAGCTTAACAAGGATGGCTCGGCCTCCCAGTCACCTCCAGCCTGGCTCGGCCTCCCTTCCGACTTCCCTTACATGGATCTGGCTAGATCCATGGCCGGTCCGACCTGCACTGCCATCTTGCTCCACCCATGGCCTCCCGCTGCCGCCTTCGCCCCCCCCTGTGCCGCCCCTTCAGCCCGACCCAAAGGCCGCCGCCCCTCCAGCCTGGCTCCGGTCTGCTCAACTCCCCCGTGCCTCTTGCTGGCTCCCCAACCCGGCCACCTCTCCAATCCTCCTCCTATTTCTATATCCCCCTTTTACTTCTCCCCATTTATGAGTTTGTTCGATTTTAAATCTATGATTCGAGTTGATTTTTGGTGTGTGGGGATGGTGAAGGTTGTGATGGATATGATTCCAATTGGCGCGCCATGATAGGGCTCGAGGCCTTCCCGTGTGTCGGGGGGCACGAGGGTGGCTGTCGAATGCGCACGGTAGCCAGTGGTGTTATGTCATCGCCCCAGTGGCCTCAACTATGGTATAGTCCTTCCCCTACGCTCTTCCCCCTCTGTGATGGCTTTGCTATAGTTGGATGATTTGTTGGCGAATAGTGGTGCATATGGTGTGGTTCCTAGATAATAATGATGGCGACGATTGTTGTAGGGGTGGTCCAACTCCTCGTGACTGAGCCTTACAATTAGTCCAATATGTAATATGCCCAATAGTGTAGGGGATTGTACCAATGTACCCTCATATTTTGTAATTATTAAGAAATAGAATGGAAACTTCCCATCCTTCTCCTATCATGTATATAAAACCCTAAGAGGGGGTATGAGATGAGCAGAGCTATTCATTTCTACCAGCCCATTCTCTCTCTATCAGTCAGCTCCTGATCTCTTTAGCTCATATCCCCCTATGGGGGAAAGGGGTACCTAGTACCTCCTGTTGTTCTCATACAACAATAGTGGCGTCGTCTGTGGGGACTATGTAAGAAGCTAAGCGATGGAGGGCTGACCAGGGTGCGACCACAAGTGGGTCATCGATGCTCGTGACCTCACGCTAGCGACGTAGTCGTGAGGCGTCTGACAACCCTGTAGTCACAGCCAGGAGAGAGATCCACTGGATCTGATGTGTGCTCAAGTTCAACCACCGGAGTGCTCGTGTCGCAAGCACCCTAGATAAATCTATTTTTTCTTTAGCATATCACCCGGCTTCTACTGTCTTACGGACAAGAGAAATGATGATGCTACTAGCGGCAGCCTACCGTGCTAGATGCTTTCAGGCACCAGCAGTGGTGGGTTAGCACTTTCATCGCCATCATCATGACACCAGAGAGTTGGCATTCATGCGTCGTGACTTCGTCAGCTCTTGTTCGTGGGACTCTATGCGAACGTCATATCCGCTCGACTACTTTGTGATCGAGACTTCATCAACACTCGTCCGATCACCTTGTCGTAACTTCATTGACGCTCGTCTGACTCTTTGAACTCCATACGAATATCACCTCCTCAGGACCTTGTGTCACCTCCGCTGGTCTCTACCGGTCCTCGTGTTGCCTCCGTTGGCCTTCACACCTGCTGGATTCTGTCGGGCTTCTACCGGCCTCTGCTAGCCTCCGCATGGTTGTCGGCGAACCTCATGCGACCTCCACCGCACTCCACGTGAATGTTGTCTCCGCTGAACTCTGTGTGGATATTGTACCCTCCGGGCTTCGAACGGTCTTCGCTGGACTTTGAATGGTCTTCGCCAGACTCCACACGGTCTTCGCTGAACTCTGCGAGGACGTCGCCCCCGTCGGACCTCGCATGGCCTCCACCTTCCTTCGTGCCCTCCGGACTCCATCGGTCTTGGCTTCACACTTCTGACTTCATCAGTCTCAGCTTCGCTAGGTTTTCTATGAACACCTTGTCGACATTTCGTCCGACCACCTCGTGGTTGCAGACGTTTCATTCAACTGCCTCGCGGTCAAGACTTTGTCCGACCGCATTGTGGTCATAGATGCCTCGTCCAACTGCCTCACAGTCAATATTTCGTCCGACCACATCATGGTCGTAGACACTTTGTCCAACAACCTTGTGGTCATAGATGTTTCGCTCGATCACCTCGCAGTCATAGATGCTTCGTTCGACCACCTCATGGCAGTGAACCTTGCTATGACTACTTTGTAATCATAGGCCCTTTCTATGAACATGATCTAGTCATGTGCCTAACGCTGGGATGCTCTCATGACCCGACAACTTTGTGGAGTATAAATAAAAATCTTATGATGGCCTCGTGCCCCGACATACTCTGTGGTGTATAAAGCAGTAGGAACTTAGTCGTCTCGGGTAACTCTATGGAGTATAAATAAAAATCGCACGGTGGTTTCGTGCCCCGGCGTACTCGGAGTATAAAACACTAAGAACTTAGTCATCCCGGGCAACTCTACGGAGTATAAATAAAAATTGCACTATGGCCTTGTGCCCTACATACTCTACAGAGTATCAGCACCGAGAACTTAGTCATCCCAAGCAACTCTACGAAGTATAAATAAGAATCGCATAGTGGCCTCGTGCCCCAGCGTACTTTGTGGAGTATAAAGCATTAGGAACTTAGTCGTCTTGGGAAACTCTATAGAGTATAAATAAAAATCACATGATATCCTCATGCCTTGGCGTACTCTGTGGAGTATAATTGAGTATCTAGGCATGGGCACTGCCAAGTCTCCAGCACTAGCAATGACACCGGTGAGCCACGCGTGCTTCGTGCGCCTCACCAGGGAGTTCGTCACGCTAGTGGCATTGGGCATCCGACCACGTCGTCGTAGATGCTTCGTCCGACCGCCTCGCGGTCATGGCTTCGTCCGACCACCTTGCGGTCGTGCCTGCGTTCGAACCGCCTTGCGATCATAGACGCTTCGTCCGAATGTCTCGCGGTTGTGACTTCGTCTGAACGCCTCATGGTTGAGACTTCATCCGACCATCTCACGGTTGAGACTTTATCCAACCGTCTCGTGGTCATGGCTTCGTCTGACTACCTCGTGTTGAGACTTCACCCGACCGCCTCGTGGTCATGGCTTCATTTGACCACCCCGTGGTCGTGCCTTCGTCTGAACCAACTCGCAGTCGTGACTTTATTCGATTGCCTCATGGTCTAGACTTCGTCTAACCATGTTGTGGTCATAGACGCTTCGTTCGACCTCCTTGCGGTCGTGGCTTCATCTGAACCGCCTTGTGGTCAAGATTTCGTCTGACCACGTCGTGGTCATAGACACTTCATCCGACCGCCTCACAGTCATGACTTTGTTTGACCATGTCATGGTCGTAGACACTTCGTCCGACCACCTCATGGTCGTCACTTCGTCCAAACCACCTCGCGGTTGTGACTTCGATTGACCACCTCGTGGTCGAGACTTAGTCTGACCACAGCATGGTCGATGCTTTGTCCGACCGCCTCATAGTCGATGCTTTGTCTGATCGCCTGGCTTCGTCCGACCCACCTCACAGTCGATGCTTTGTCCAATCGCCTCACAGATGTGGCTTCATCCGACCGCCTCGCGGTCATGGCTTCTCCAACTCGCCTCATAGTCGTGGCTTCGTCCAACTCACCTCATAGTCGTGGCTTCGTCCAACCCACCCCGTCAAAGGCCTCGTCTCACCGAGTCCGAAGGGTGGGGACGGGTCGTGCACGTCAAAGGCCTCGTGTCGCCACCGCCTTCGTCGACTCTAAGTCCGAAGGGTGGGGGATGGGCCGTGCGCTTCAACTAGTTGTCTTGCCATCGACTTCGTCGATGCTGAGTTTGAAGAGTGGGGATCTCCCCTATATGTGGATAATCCCAGGCCAAGTAACCGGTGTATTATTAACATGTTATATGGTGTAAATTTAAGGAACTAAGAGAAAGTTAAGATAAAATTTGGAAAATCGAGGGGATTTGCTAAGGTTAGAAATGAAGACACACAATTCCCGATATGAGGATGATAGGGGATGATAATATGGTGATAAGGTAACTGATACATCATGGATATATTATATAGTATGAATTTAAGGAAACTAAGAGATGTTGAGGATAAGGCTATGAGAAGTGAAAAGAGGTGCGAGGATTGAAAATGAAGAGATATAGTTTCTGACATGAGAACGATGTGGAATAATGATAAGGTGATAGTGATATAGGAATTATCCTAAAGAGGTATTATAATATAGCTCACATAAGGTTATCAACCAATCAAGTTTTATTATGTGATAAGTGATTATTAGTTAGATTAACATGTTTAATACATACATCCTTAATGACTCAAATACAACATCATACAATTAATGGAGTATAATATTAGGAAACTAAAACATAGCGGCTATAATATCAAAAAAGTGTTAATAAGTTAAACTCAAATTAAAATATGTTCATATGCTACCCCCATTAATGATTTCTACATAAATTCTAACACTAACTAAAAGCATGAATTCTAGAACATTTTAACTAAGCATCCTAATAAACATAACAGCAGGTGAAATAAAATAACTAGAACATCATGATATGAATACAATATTAAAAGTCTATAACCAGGCAAACATGAACGATATAATAATAACCAGACAGCATTAGTGATATGATATTGACCAAATAAGTTTTAGTGATATGCTAATAGCCAGGTAACTTTAGCGATATGATATTAGCCAAGCGATACGATATTAGTCAGGTAACTTTAATGGTATGATATCAGACAGGTAATTTTAATGATATGATATTAGGCAAGCAAGCATGAGTGACATGATAATTATACTCAATGACAAGATGACAAGTAAACTAGAAACATGTGATATACAAAACAGAAAGGTCACGACTACGAGGTACTTGCCTTGAGCACCCTCGGCAGACACGCTACACGAAGGATCTGGAATGCACAATTGCATAGACGCTCTCTCAACCGCTGCATGAGAACCTACACGATGGAACGAGGGTGAATTAGACGAGGTGAAGATACAATTGCGGAAGGACTGCAGGATATGGTTCAACCAAAAAAGATCGTGTTCGGAAAGATTCGCCGCACGAATCGCCGTTTGGTTGAGCGAACGACGTTCGGCCAAACAACGACGTTCCACTGCACAAGCTAACAAAATTTCCCTGAGAATGCGTGGTTCGGTTGCATGACTGACTGGCCGACCACGTGATCGTGAAAATCACTATCATGTCCACCCCGGCCACCACCGTCGCCGCCGGCCGTCGCCTGTGTTGCGCCACCGCCAACCCGACCTGTGCTGCCGCCGTCCCAGCCTGCACCGCTGCCGCTCAAAGCTGTTGCCGCTGACTAAAGCTGACCCACCGCAGCCGACTGGAGATGCGCCGTCACCGCTCGGTTTCGACCGTCCACAGATGCGCACGCTGGCGACTCGGCCGCCGCCGCTCAGCTTGGGCTGCCCGGAACCAAAGCCATCGACCCACCGCCCACCGCTGGCCCGAAGCCACCTGTGCCACACCGGCCGCCCGCTCGGTCCTCGCCCATGACCGCTCATGGCATTGCCGCCCTAATGCCGCCGACCCATCACTCGCCTCTAGCCCAACGCCGCCTACGCCATGCTGGCCACCCGCGATCGCCCACTCCGGCCCGACGCTACCTTGGCTCTGCCACGCCAGCCTCCGGTCGTGCCGCCCGATGCCGCTCAGCTGGTGTGCCTCACTCGATCGTACGCGCCGCCAGGAGAAGAATGCGGGAGAGAGATTGGTTGAGGAGGGAGATTGAAAAGAGTTCGGATGGAAGAGTTAAGAGATAGGGGATAGATATGGGAGAGAGAGAAATAGAGATAGGGATGGTTCCCTTTTTTTTTTGGGCGCTACAGCGCAAATTTTGGACACATTTAGACCTCCAATCACCCGAAATTCCAAAAGTAGACCCCAAACGAAAAAATTCCGATTTTGGACCCCTGCTAAGCGCGCGTGTGTGAGATGGCGCCACGAGTCCCGGCCGTGCGGTGTGGTACCGCACGATCGCGATCAGCCACGGTCGTGCGGTACCACACCGCACGCATCGCTTTTTGACCGCACGACTCGGTTTTTTGAGCGCACGACCGATTTTTTGACCACATGACTCGGTTTTTTGAGCGCACGACCGATTTTTTGACCGCACGACCGGTCGTGCAGTACCACACCGCACGACCAGGACACGTGTCGGCCTCTCGTAAACGCGCGGTGGGGAGGGGTCCAAATCGGGAATTTTTTTGATTTGAGGGTCAAAAATGAAATTTCGGGTCATTAGGGGTCTAGATGTGTTAAGAATTCCTACAGCGCTCCTGTTCCACAGCAGAGCTCGGCGGTGAGGCCCGTGACCTCGACGCTAACCACCGACCAGGTGGCTTAGTCACCAACAGTCCAACACCATCATCTGTGACTAAGCTCAAGTAGGGCCAGCCTCCTTTACATTTGCTCTAGAATCCATAGCAGAATTCATATGTTTTTTATGGGTTTTGTGTGTAAATGCAAAGCAGCCCGGTCCACTTGGGCAGGCGTGGCTTCTCTTGAGTTGGGATGTGTTTAGCGTTGGAGTTCTTCTGCATTATCTGTCTAACCTATGTCGAGCATACCCAATTCGATACCGGTAAGACAGGGTGATTTTCAGCGGAATTCCACTCCTTAGATAGATCCAAAACACCAGTGGAGCGCCACCTGCCCAAGTGTTAAATCACAAGCAGTATATTATAGTATCCTTGTTCGCCTCTGCTTATCTTTTTTGTCTTCTTTTTCGTGTCCTTTAATTGGATATGCTTTTGTCCTTATATGCTCGATTATATTACGGTATCCATGTTTTCCTTTGCTATCTTTTTTGTCTTCTTTTTGTGTCCTTTAATTGGATATGCTCTTGTCTTTGCTTGATTGGTGATCGACAGTTAAATTGTCCTTTTTCTCTTTGAAGGACATGAGAAAAGAAGACACTTTCTTTGAAACAAGAGTCGGATCGTCAACCAACATTATATTTAATTAAAAAACTGGAATTTCACGTTTGTACCGACAAACTTGGCCTGTGAAAGAATCTGTCAAATATATAGTCCTTCACCTCATGTTTCCCCTCTCAAGTAGAGTTTGTTGTTCGGCGCTTGTGCTGTAGGAATCTCATCGGGGGAACGATTCGCAAAAGAAAAGGAAAGAATAAAAGATTCTGGTTGGAGAAACAGGATAGTCAAACCCAGCACATCCGTTCACTGAAAGGACCTTCATTTTGGGCTAGCATTGCACTCAAACATGTTGGATCTCATCGGAGATCAGCCCTTGTTCATTTATGCATACATGTTGAATATCTAAATTTGAGTGATTTTGAATTCGAGTTTGAAGTTTGCACAGTTAGAAAAGATGTAGATCAACTTTGGAGCATCTAAAAGAGGTAATTTTCGTCGACATGCTGTAATTTTTTTAGCAATATGATTAGCATGTAATTAGAAAAATGATAGTTTGTTAGTATGAAAAGACGGTAGTTAGCCTTTTGTAATCGACCAGTGGCCTTAGTTGACGTTAAAAAAGCATCGTTGTTAGTGTCGTTAAATGCTTATTAGTCATGCAAATTATATGAATGACATAGTTGATGCGTAGGTTATTTTGTTTGCATGGGAACAACATTGTATTTTTTTTTCTGTATTTGGAAAAAAGTTAGTATGCATTTTGTATAATGTTATGCATTTTTGGTTAAATTGTTGTGCTTTGTGTAGATTTTTGTACATTACCGTTATGTTAAAAATTGAATATCATTGTAGTTGTCCGTTTAGAATTATAATGCACTACTATCAGCAGTAATTTATGAATTGTAAGGTGGTACATGCGTAATATGCTTAGCCTAACAGTGCTAAGAATATTGAGAAGAGTTGTAACTTAACATTACACACTCTGAAAAATTTTGTAGGTACGCTATGGCGGGCATTCAAGATCTGTTCGTGTTTCATGGGAATGGTATCGCATGTGACGGATCGTACGGAGTGGACCCGTCCAATTGTGACCGGACCATAATCCGGACACCCGGTGTGAAGGACATGGGCCTCTTGGAGCTCAGGAGGTGCATCCGTTCGGCATTCGATCACGCCATTACAAGGAACAAGCTACGCATTGAAGCATTGTACGTCTCGTTGGTGGGTGGTCAAGGGGAGATCTCAAGGCAACTTCTAAAGGTGACAAGCAATGAGTCATGGGCCAGTTACATGGAGGCCGTGTGCAACCCTGCTACTGCAATATATGACAAACCGACGATGCACAGTCAGTTCGTGAAGCAGACAGAGTCATCCGGCATGCTTGGTTCCGGTCTAGGCGCTGCTAATGTAGTGCCTAGGTTGGTCTCCAAAAATGATGTAGATGGGGCAGTTGGTGGAGATGTGGGCGAGGCGGTGGGTGATGGAGACTTGAGCTGTTGTCCACCATCAAATGGCCTTCCACAACCTGCACGACTACATCCTCTCTATGTCTGCATTTTAGTCATACCAGTTGAACATGTCTGTTTGGCATCAACCGGTAGTTAGGGCCAAAATCACCCCCTTATTTCCAAGGGAAGGTCTTCCTTTGGTGACCCCACTCCAACTAGCCTCTCGGCGTCTGCTATGGTATATTACTGTATGACAAAAAAGGGGTAGTTTCTTGTACGGCTCACAGGGTCGAGTGCTCCTATTTTCATGGGATGGGGCATGCATTTTATAGCAAAGGGGACATCTTTGAGTAGTGGCAAGACCAGACGGGACAGTTTTGCGCAATGACAAGACCAGAGGGGCAGCTTTGTGCAGTAACAAGACCAGACTGGATAGCTTTGCGTAGTGATAAGACCAAAGGGTGCAGCTTTAAGCAGTAAGAAGACTAAAGGGGGCAGCTTTGCGCAGTGACAAGATCAGATGGGGCAGCTTTGCACAGTGACAAGACCAAAGGGTGTAGCTTTGTGCAAAGACAAGATCCGAGGGGCACCTTTGCGCAATGATGAGACTAAAGCGGACAGTTTTGCGTAGTGACAAGATCAAAGGGGCAGCTTTGCGCAATGATAAGACCAAATAGGGATAGCTTTGCGTAGTGACAATACTTTACCTCGCCAGGTACTTTTCAGAAACACGAGGCAACACTCTGCCTCACAGGCTAGTCACATGAAATTAGCTATACCATGCCGACCCTTTGACTTATAAAATGAGGTGAAATAGATCTAAAAGAGAACAATATATAACCAAACCAACACCACGGCAGAGCTTGCTTCACCATATTGGGATGGACAAGAGGTAGAAGAAGCAATGAGACAAGATGATAAAGCAATGGGAGAAGGCTCGCAACCTAGCAAAGTTTGTTGTGGCTCGCGACGAACAAGCAAGTGCTGCTGCGGCCTGGGCCGAATAAGCGGAGCATGTCACGAGGTCACACCTCTGCAATGATGCCCCCCATAGAAGCATATCTGTTCTGAACGTTCCAACCGAGCTTTCGCCACAACACCCGCCCGAGGGGGAGACACCGTCTCTCTGTTGGTGCAGGGACCCATGCAAATTCTTTAAATCTAAGCAGTGGCTCAGCCTGGGCATGCGTTACCAGGGTTGCACAAACTACTCCTGTGATTATCCTGATCACCGTCGAGACATGAGCAGTTATCGTTAGCCGGTAAGGATCAGTTACAGTGTGTTTCCCTACTATATATCTCTCTCTCTCTCAAAATACGCATCAAAAACCTCTCCCGTCCACTCGCAGTCCTTGGAACTGCTATGTGGTTACCGCAAGTGGATTGACTTAGTGATCTACCCACATAACTGGTGGACTCTTGACTATGAGGAGTACTTCGATTTATTTTCATTCTGCAAAGGTGCATAAGTATCATAGGAGTACTTCGATTTATTGCATCAAGCATGATAGTGTTTCTTATGCACGTAATCAAACCCTGTGCACCGTGTTATTCCTAGCTTTATTAAAGTTTATTTTAATTCGCAACATCAAATCTTGTCGTCTTTTCATATTCAATTCTTCGTGTGGTTAATATCACCTACCTTCGTACTTACCAATCGTTATTATCTCAATCGCCCTCAAAAACTTTTTAGAAAATTTCTTGCACTACAGCAGCATACGACAATCATAAAATGTTATTGTGAATCTAACATATTTTTTACCATTCACAATCTACAAAAATTATAAATAGATCAATCATTACATCGCATTATCAATAACCTTCCCTTCGTTCTTATGAGTCATTCACGTCTCAATCGTTCCCACAAAATTCTTTTAAATTTTTTTTGCACTACAACAACATACGACGATCAAAAAATATTATTGCTAGTCTAACAGATTTTGTACCGTTGAGAATCTACAAAAATCACAAACAGACCAACCAACCAACATGTCTGCCCTTTTATTTCGAAAAATAACAATATACAAATAAGATTTGCTATATGTTTTATTGACACAAATCGCTCTTTATTTTCCCATAATTACTTCCATCAGATCAATAAGAATATTACTATTACTTTTCTCAATTAAAATTTTAATTTAAATTGCTACTAAAAAATAAAAACCTTTAATTTCAATACCAATTTGCATTTAAAAAGAGGCAGAATGCTGGCGCAGCGGGGTGGCGTGCCACCTCCCTTGCGCGGTGGGTGGGTGCGCTAGGCGGCTTGGCGTAGTGAGGTGGCGCGCCACCTCCCTTGCGCGCTACGGCTCACGCCAGGGGACTATTTCGGGAATTCCATGCAGGAGGAAGGCAAATATGGAATTACTCTGTCAGAAGGGACCAGTTATGCCCAGAATGCTATTTTCTGAGCTAGTCATCACCTCCCCCACACGTGCTGTACCAATATGGTGGATTAGGATCTGCACCTTGCGCATGCATAAATACCCTCTTGTTCAGTGTGACGATGGTTTATATCTTTTTTATTGTAGTTGGTTTATTTTTTTTACTGTAGCTAATATTGGCTTATTTTTGCGTAATTAAATTTTAAAAAAATTAAAATAAAAACAGGTTAGCCCATCACAGACAATACAAAGGAATACGAGAAAAAAAGAAAAGACAAAAAAGACTAAAAAAGCCAGAAAAAGATAAAATAAATGAATAGTGGATTAAAAAATAAAAACCAAAAGCTAATTTCGTAACGAGCAGAGCAACGTAACAAACCCCAAAACAAGAACATGCATGGGGATTTTGAAGTCTATGTAACATCAAACATTAGAAGCGACAGTATACATAGAAGTGCTTCCACGTTTAGCACCCTAATTCCAACAATTGATTAAAGCTTGACTCTCACGTGGAACGGGGCGCTTGCTTAGTCTTTTATCATTGTTTTTTTTTTTCCCTA
Organism: Dendrocalamus sinicus; assembly: GCA_036346575.1. NCBI lineage: Eukaryota > Viridiplantae > Streptophyta > Magnoliopsida > Poales > Poaceae > Dendrocalamus > Dendrocalamus sinicus. Next base: position 51,164 of record JAYEVI010000190.1, on the reverse strand, counting down.
AAAGAGTCAACACTCAGCTGCTACAGGTGTCAGATTGTGACGCCCCGGCCTATTTGAATGGGTTACGCAGCACATATTGCTGGCCAAAACCTGACCTCTCCAGGTTTAGGTGGTGATAAGTTGGGCTTAAGAGCTCCTGACTTATGGCTAAAAACAGTATAGCTGACTGAAAAAAAACACTGCAACTGACAGAGACTTATTTAGCATAATTAAATTTAAAAAATATAAAAATATAAAAAAATATGTTAGCCCAATATATATAATACAAACGAATATAGAAAAAAATCGGCAAAAAAGCTTAACAAAAAACCAAAAATTTTAAAAAAAGATGAAATTTATAAATAGTAAAATATAAATCAGAAGTTCAAACCGAACTGATCGGGCAAACCTTTTTTACGCAAGGTGGGATAAAAGTATAAGCCGTGTGGTACGTATACGCAGGTCCGAGCCACACGGTGAAGTTTGGGCCACAGGAGAGCTACCTCAGCTGTTGATTTTGCGCACTGTACAATTTGTAAATTAGTTTTTTTAGTACGTGTGGTCACTGGTTAAGTACGAGCTCCGGGGAATAATTTCCTTGCGTGCTCCTGAATAAAGCATCTTTCCTTCTTTTCCTGTGTAACACACAGTGGAGACGTGTTAGAGCTTGAATGGGAGGCCACTCGATTCTCAGTATTCAGACTGCAGGTTGGTTAGGCCGTTGATCATTCAATTCCTGCTCTGATACTACGGTATAACAACAGCCTCCAGCAGTGAGTCCCTAGCTAATCACTTGCACAGGATAAGTCAAGTCAAGCCTGTCAAAACAACCGGCCTATTGAGGAGAAGATAAACAGCCGGCGTATCTTCGTCGGTAGATAAGATCAAAATGTGTTCTTCCTTTTCGGCTTCTGACTTTTAACTTATTTTTTACTATTTATAAATTTCGTTTTTTCTTATTTTTTTTGTTTTTTAACATTTTTATCAGTTCTTTTTTTTATTCATTTGCGTTGTCCAATATGAGCTTTTTTTGGTTTGGCTCTGGCGGCTTTGGCCACTGTGAAGTTTCTGTTTTCAAAAGTTACCCGTAAACAGAAGAAAAAAGCTGGTACCACTACTCAAAGCTGGTGCTACTTCCCCAACCGATCGCACGGCACCACGCCATGCCACGTGTAGTTGTCCCCTCTCCTTTCTTTTGACATTTCTGCGCTGTTCTTGAAATTTTTGTACGGATAACCTTTTTTTTATTCGGAAATACAGAAATATACTCGCGGGAATTTTTTTTACAAAAATAGCCTCCAGTCGCCCAATGGGGGGGCGACTAGAGCCTTTCGCCCACCCGGGAAGCGACATTTAAAGAATCGCGAACCGTTGGGCGAATCAGTATTGTCTTTGCACGTTGGGCGACTTAATTTAAGTCATTGTACGGTTGGCGATCGCATTGCATCGCCAACGCTAGGCGACAGGGGTTAAGGCGGCTGCCCACCGGCTCCCACTACCAACCACCTTTTCACTCATTCAGAAACACATTCAAATGCACAGAGAAGAGGAAGAAGGAAAAGAAACAAGGGGAGAAGAGAGGAAGGAGGGGAAGAAGAGGAGAAGGAGAGGAAGGAGGGGAAGAAGAAGAGAAGGAGAGGAGGAGGTGAGGGAGGAAGGAGGGGAAGAAGAGGAGAGGAGGAGGTGAGGGAGGAAGGAGGGGAAGAAGAAGAGAGGAGGAGGTGAGGGAGGAAGGAGGAGTAGAAGCTATTCCATCAATTTGGATCCAGGTATTTTTTTGGATTATGTTGTATTTGCATTATTATTTATATGAAATGTTTGTGTTAATAAAAAGTATAGATGTAGAATAATTAGTACCGTGTTAGTATGGAAATATTATTGTAGAAAAGGTTTGGTATGTAATTTGTAGTATGGTAGTATAGAAATTTTAGCAAAGTTTGTGGTATAGGAAGTTTAGTATTGTGCGATATTATTTGACATGTCGCAAAATTGAAATATATATACAGACCGACATCATCAATGTCCACTACATTGAGAGTGTATTACGGAGCTGGAACCATTCGTGAAGGTCCGAATGGTGTGGATTTGAGCGATTTTCCGCAAGTCACTCTCGTATTCGGATGACGAGAATGCTCGAATGGGAGATGTGCGCTTTGGTCGACCGGAGTTTTTCGTTGAACCTCGAGGTGTACAGCGTGGCCGCGTGCAAGGGCTTTGGAGCCGGTCTCCCACGGACATCGGATGGGAGTTGAAGACATTGGTGCGCTCGCCACATGGAAGGGCTTTGTGCTAGGTGCCGGCGTCGTGGATACGAGTGTGTCCCGCTTGTGCAATCGTGCTCGCACAAGCAATGAGGAAGCTCGTGCAACAGCCGTTGTTGTGGGAGGTGCTAGCAGCTCGGGCGGGCCGCATGTTGGCGCGGACATGATGAAGTTGCTCGTCATGAAGCCGATGCGATACATGAAGGAGAGTTACACCGTCAAGCCATAGAGAGCCAATCGGGCAAGCCGATGAATGAGAGTATAATGAGTACATTGTGCAGCAGATGGACTCGATGACGAGAGGGCATGGGATGAAGAGGAAGTGTAGAGGACGGCACGACGAGGACAGTTCCGATGAGGATGAAGTTCCTATCCCCCAGGAATAGAACCGGTTTAATGCAGAGGGTCTTTCTGCACATGATGAGCATGAATCATAATGGGAGTACCATGAGACAGAGGTTCGTTGCATGCTATGTTTGTCGACAAGGAAGCGCTGCAGATGCCATCAAGCTTTGGGCCCTTTCAATGCAGCGGACATTTCGCGTCAAATCAAGCCGAGAGCGAGACATCGTGAAGTGCGAGCAGATCGGTTGCCCTTGGCGGTGCACGCCGTAAACCTAAGTATGAGACTCATTGGATTGTGTCCAAGGTTGAGCTGCACTCCTGCATTCTAAACACTGTCTTGGTGAGACATCGTAACCTGACGTCCGGATTTATAGCCAATCTCATGTATGGTAAGATAGTGCAGAAGAAGGACATGACAGCCACGCATATTGTGGTAGCTATTGAGAATAAATTCAAGTATAAGATTAGCTACGCGAAGGCGTGGCGTGCCAAGCAGAAGGTGTTGGAAAAACGTTTTGGCACTTTCAAGGCGGCGTACAACAACCTTCCTCGTATGTTTAATGTCCTGCAGGAAAGGAACCCGGGCACGTACATGTCAGACCCAGATTTTACAATCCGGAATCTACTGTGTTTAGCTGCACTATTCCCTGGATCAGTAGATAGTGCTCACAGTTACAGTAATGAATATCAAAATACATATCATGCGGAAGCGTAAATGTAAGAGTAGACTTACTTCATAGGCCGATTAGGCCGAAATCAATAAATGCAGCAGTGGAAGAACGAAGCACACAGGTGGGACCTTCAGGACATGCCCACAGGCAGCCAACTGGAGGTTCGCGACCTAGTTCTTGACATCTTCATCTTCTTCGCCATCATGATCCAAAAGTGTTGTTGAAGCGCAGTGATCGGATTCTCGCTTCAATTTGTCGCAAAGCGAGTGTGAGCACAAACCACCGTGCTCCGCGAGCCAATACACAGAATGCAAATAGATAGTATGCATGGCTTATCAAAGGAAAGGCTCGGTTTATTTTATTTGCCATAAATTGCTTTTGAAATATGATACATAGAAATCTCCTGAGACCTAGCAGTTTGAACCAAAGCATAAGTTAAGAAAGGATGCAATAGTAATAGTGATTCAGATTCCATCCACCGTTACATGGTCTCTGCACCATATGCTTAATCCTTTAGCGTCATAACCGCTTAACTTATCACTGGGACGACACCCAGGACAACACAAATGAGGGCCTTTCTCTGCCCTCCACTTTACCAATTCCACCCACAAAGTTTTTGAAACAGAACTATATCTAGTTAAGTTCCCATGTCCGCCCTTGACCGTGGGCACGGCTATTCGAATAGTTTTAGACTCTGCAGAGTTTGCACACTTTACCCACAAGAGATAAATCCACTCGTTGCCCCACATGATTCCTTAGCCATGCGGTTGAGTAGACTATCACAGGACCTTTACAATGCACTTTTCCTAGCAGGGTTACGTCCGCTAAGGTTTCCACTTCCTTCGGGGTACGACCACCCTTCCAGAAGCCCCCTCTTGCGCCGTCACGTCGGAGGATGTGGCCATCCTCTACCCGCCCGTGGTCACACCGGCGCAACCCTTACTAAGTCGATGCAAATTAGTTAGCCCTGCCTACACTTTGCCAGCTTGTGGTTGTACATGTTGTACATCGAGATCATCACAAGATTCGGTCCTTAGGGCTATCTCGGCGGTTCGCCACTAACCCTTTGTGCTTCCACCGCACCACACACTCACACCCTCGAACCATCCGCCTGATATTTAAGCAACTTGAGGTTTTTGGGGGCATAAAATATCCATAACCAAATATACCAGTCATTCCCACCATGACTGCCCAAACAAATTTCTCATGATTCAAAGTGATGCTTTGGGGTAGTTTTGGTGCCTCCGATTATCTAAGCGAGACTAAGCATGGCGTATAAGTATGGACTTATTTTCGAAGAGTACCATTAAAATTTTGCTAGGGGTGACAAGGCTCAGATGTTCAATTGTTTCCAAAGGAGGTATAATACTAGCAAGTCAATTAATGGGTATATAACTAGAGTCTTCAAACAAATATACATTTGCATATGAAATAACAGCATGCAATTTGATATTTTAAACAAAAGTAAATTTGCAGAAAATGTAGGTTCAGCATGATCAAAGTATTGACTCGCCTGGCGCGGTTTACCGCGGTCTTGAGGTCACACAAAATTGTTTCATACGCTGATCTTTAATTCCTGGTCTTCATCGATCTCGGCCCCGCTTAATTCGTGGAATCTTCAGACTTCGCTAATTACGCGCAAACGATCGAATCCAAATAAAAGCAAATAACTCCAAGATCCAAATAAATCCAAATAAACTCAATTTAGTTCTATTTTGAGTTAATGGGTGATTTGGTGATTTGAGGCAAGGTTGGTAATAGAATATGATAACTTGATCTTTTTGTTACGAACTTCTTCTACCATTTTTATACTTATTAAGGAAATTCCATGAGTTAGGTTAAACCTATGAATTGGTGTATTTTGTTGAGTATTTAATATTTAGGGCACACAATACATATATATATGCGATGTATGAAATCTTTAGCTTACCAATTTAGTCTTAGAGTCCGAGTTTATAGCTTCCTGTGGTGTGATATTTTAGGTTCCTCCTTTTATCGTTAGGCTAAATTTAATTTAATTTAGGGTCTCTTCATACGGTTCCCAGCTTGCTATATTTATAATTATGCTCAACATTATTATGTACTAAAGCTAGTGTTAAGATTTACTTAATGACACTATTATTCTCTTGCTTACACTTTAGCTACTATTAGGCTTAACTGCATTCCTAATTTTAATTTAAACCTAGCTATCTGAGTTAAGCTTAGTATGTAAGGCCATATTTCGATATTTGCTATTTAGCAGAATTTTACGGCTAACATTTATTTAATGGGGGCATGTTGAACATTAAGCATAGTTTTTTTTTAATTTTTAATTAATGGCAATCTTTATTAAATTTGATCATTTAACCAAAAGAAATTTTCTTTATTATTTCCTTTAATTAATATTTAGTCTTAGAATTCATTTATGCATACCACAAGAATTATTCACATGTGATAACTAGCCCAAATATTAGTAGCTTTAAACCCAAACCATTTAGTAGTCAAAAATGGTTCCCTTGATTGTTTAGGGTATAGGAATAATGGTCAAGATTTAAATCATGCCATGGTCAACCCTATAATATCTACTAATATACAATGGCTTAAGTTCTATTTCTTTAGACCACCCTCTATTAGTGCTCGATGTTATTACTTATTTAAATCTAACGTTAGGATTTAATTAATAGCCCTATTGTTATTTTGTCCAGACTTTCATTATTATTAGCGTAGTTTTAGTTTTAGTTTAAATTTATTTTTCTGGGCAAATCTGGTTATATAGGGTTATATTATAATATTTGTTATTTAGCAAAATTCACTTCTAAGGTTTATTTAAGATGACATGTTAGGCATTGGGCACATATTCCAATTATTATTAAGGACGTCCTTACTAAGTTTGGACATTCAACCAAAGCCACCTTAAATTAAAACTTAGATTTTAGCTAAATGTCCCAACTACATTAGTTACTTACATATGCATTTAATCTGTTATTAAATCTCAAATATTCTTATTTTATACCCTAATCGAATTCATTATATTTCCTACATTATTTCTTAATTTTTCCTAAGTTCTTACGAATTAAAAGGGTTAACGGATGTAAAATAAAAAAAAGGAGAAGGTTATGCGGCGGACAGGATTCGATCAGAGACCTGGGAGCTGTGATTCCTATACTTGCTGGGCTAGCCAGGTGGGCGCTCGGTGTTGCTTGATTGCTAAGGGGAAGTAAACCAAATACTATGACGCGTGGGGAATGGCTCGAAGCAGAGCAAGGCGGCAGCGCTTGGAGTTGACCTTGCCGGCGGTGAGTGGTGGCCGGGGAGGTGGCGGTAACAGGTAAAATGGACTCACGAGGTGGGAAGATAGTGGGGAGGTGTCGCAGCTCGGGATGGCGCCGGGGTGTCGGCGGCGCTGAGGGTGGCCGGCGGCGAAGGTGGAATGGGGCGGCGGCGTCGTGGTGGGAGAGGGTGGAGTTGGGGAGGAGTGTGAGTATGTGTGTGCCATGGGGAGCTCGTCGGGGAAACGTACCGAGCCGAAAGTGGTCCGGATGGGTGACGGCGTGTCCGGTGGCGCGCGAGGGTGACGACGGTGAGGAGGAGCTCGGGTGGCGGAGCTTCGATTGAAGGTCGAGGAAGGTTGAGGTCGCCGAGATGGTGCTCCCCTAGCTAGGAATCGAAGCTTGATCAACCGAGGCGACGGCGGCGGGGAAATGACGGCGGCGGCCGTTTTTCGGGGACGAAGGGGAAAAATGGGGGGAAAGGAAGAGGGACTGGTGTGGAGAAAAGGGGAGAGGGAGCCAGGGCCTTCTTGTAGCTGCGGAAGGGCGGGGGATGCGCGGAGGACCGGGCGGAGACGGCGGGGGACCGGGCGGCGGGGTTGAGGACCGGTGGTCCTTGCCCGGCGTGGGGCTCGGCGTGCGCCGGGTTGGCCAGGGCGAGGTGACGGGACGAGCGGCGCTGCGCAGAGGGCCGTGGGGAGTAGCGATAGGACTTGAGCATGCTGCGCGTCAGAGGGGGCAGAGCACGCGCGAGCAGAGGAAAGGAATGGCAGGCGCACGCAAAGAAGAAAGGGGGAAAGAGCGAGTGCAGGCGAGGCGCAGAGAGAGAGGAGTGCTGCAGGGCGCGGGCGGGGCCGGCTGTCAGCGGGGAGAGGGCGCGGGGTGGAGCGGGCCCGCTGGCAGAGGGGTGAGGTGGAGCGGCGTCTGGCCGCGCGGGGAAGGTGTTGGGCGGGGCCGGCCTGACTCCCATTGTTTTTTTTATTTATTTGTTATGCTGATTTGCTGATTTATTGTACATGTACACATATGTATATACAGGTATATATATACATATATATATATATATATATATATATATATATATATATATATATATATATTTCATTTATTTCTATTTCTGCATATATATATATATATATATATTTACCTTATTTGTATATAGATACACACACACACACACACACACACACATATATATATATATATATATATATTTTATTTATTTATTTGCACATTCATTATCTATATACATGTATATGTTTCCTTCATGCCTATTTTGCCCTTATAATACTTGTATAGGTTCTATTTATTTTTGTTTCCCTTTATTTGCATATTCCCATGTATAGCATTACTAATATTGATTTTGTTTTTGGTCCTTCTTGAATTTCTTTAACTTTTGGGAGCTCAAACAAAATTTAAGAACACCATGAAAATCCAAACTCAAATATAATATTTGACAAAAATATCTCAAGGGTTTAATATTTTCAAATTTAAAATTTTCAGGATGTTACAAATCTACCCCCCTTAAATGAATCTCGACCCCGAGATTCCGGTAGAGTAGAAAGAAGTAGGGGTGGGTTTAAACTGGCTAGCAATTGGTTCTAAGGTCTTGCTCAATGTATTGTCCTTTCTCTTCGCGTAGACGGAAGAAAGAGACTTGCATAGAAAAGGGGTTTACATTTAGGGAAGGCAAAAGGGAAGAGAGAGGTCGTAGACTTTCAAAGTGATGTTGTTGCCTTCACATCTTCGCAAAATGGAATAGTGGCACCGTCTACGGGACATATGGTGGTCATTTTACTGTAGGTTTGGCTTGTAACCCTTATCACTATAAGATTTCTGACCTTGCGAATCTTCTTATACTGGTTTGATTAGCTATAAGTCCAGGTTGTTGCAGTTCTAAGGATGTACATTGTAGTCGTTCTTTGGCAGTTCTGTCTCTTGGTACTACCCCCCTTAAATAAATGACGAGTGTCATTATTCGTCTCTTCTAGTTCCAGGCATGGTGGGTCCTGTGGCGATTTGGTGACTTAACAGTTGTACTTTGGTTGCCTTAGTCAGCAATAGATTCAAGGAGCAACCTTGGGGCAAGAGTCTTGTTCTTCGCAGGAATAGGAGACCTCGCTTAGTGGACACTTTCCTGTCGGTGGTCTTCTTCACAGCGATGTTGTTTTCCTTAAATACTAGAAGGTTGCAGAGTCTTTACTTCTTCTTGATTGCCCTAGTTTGGGTCATCCGTTATTTCGCTTCTGTGGATCCAATGGGGTTTTCAGCAAAAGGTGAGAGGGAATAGCATTAGGTAAGAATAGAATCATGAGGATAAGGTAATATAAACCCATTTTAACTGTAAAAGAGTACACCCCGGGAAACTGGAGTGGCACATGAATCACATAAGTTTTTAAAACACTCTTTTCCTGTGACATGAAATGTAACGCCCGAGGGCAAGAAAGCAATGCAGGCCGATAAAAAAACATGCAACATTACATCGTCTACTCGGGAGAACACACATAAGGGGCATAGGGTTTATCTGCACAGTTCGTTTAAAACGACACCACCTTATCTTCGTGAATATCTTCAACGTTCCTAACCTTAAAATTTGGAGTAGGGGTACGAGAAGAGGATCAAAATTTTCCTTTTCAATTAATAGACAGAGAAGGGAAGTATTTGGGGTAATTCGTGTTATTGTTTTGAATTGGGATAAGAGAGCTCTAGAAGTAAAAATGGCTAAGGCGGCATTTGGATGAGAAAGAATCATCTAAGAGAGGTAAGAATGAGCATGATAACCTATTTTTTTGGAATTAGATATTTAAGAAATAATTCTAGTCATGAAACTAACGGCTAAGCTAACTAGGTCACGACTGCGATCGATATGCTCGATACCATCCTCGCGGACCAGTTTTACAATCCGGAATCATCAGTGTTTAGCCGCACTATTCCCTGGATCGATAGATAGTGCTCACGATTCTGATAATGAATATCAAAATACATATCATGCGGAAGCGTAAATGTAAGAGTAGACTTACTTCATAGGCCGATTAGGCGAAATCAATAAATGCAAAGAAGGGAAGAACGAAGCACACAGTGGGACCTTCAGACATGCCCACAGCAGCCAACCTGGAGGTTCGCGACCTAGTTCTTGACATCTTCATCTTCTTCGCCATCATGATCCAAAAGTGTTGTTGAAGCGCGGTGATCGGATTCTCGCTTCGAATTTGTCGCAAAGCGAGTGTGAGCACAAACCACCGTGCTCGCGAGCCAATACACGTAATGCAAATAGATAGTATGCATGGCTTATCAAAGGAAAGGCTCGGTTTATTTTATTTGCCATAAATTGCTTTTGAAATATGATACATAGAAATCTCCGAGACCTAGCGTTTGAACCAAAGCATAAGTTAAGAAAGGATGCAATAGTAATAGTGATTCGATTCCATCCACCGTTACATGGTCTCTGCACCATATGCTTAATCCTTTAGCGTCATAACCGCTTAACTTATCACCGACGACACCGAGGACAACACAAATGAGGGCCTTTCTCTGCCCTCCACTTTACCAATTCCACCCACAAAGTTTTTGAAACAGAACTATATCTAGTTAAGTTCCCATGTCCGCCCTTGACCGTGGGCACGGCTATTCGAATAGTTTTAGACTCTGCAGAGTTTGCACACTTTACCCACAAGAGATAAATCCACTCGTTGCCCCACATGATTCCTTAGCCATGCGGTTGAGTAGACTATCACAGGACCTTTACAATGCACTTTTCCTAGCAGGGTTACGTCCGCTAAGGTTTCCACTTCCTTCGGGGTACGACCACCCTTCCAGAAGCCCCCTCTTGCGCCGTCACGTCGGAGGATGTGGCCATCCTCTACCCGCCCGTGGTCACACCGGCGCAACCCTTACTAAGTCGATGCAAATTAGTTAGCCCTGCCTACACTTTGCCAGCTTGTGGTTGTACATGTTGTACACTGGGAGATCATCACAAGATTCGGTCCTTAGGGCTATCTGGGCGGTTCTGCCACTAACCCTTTTGTGCTTCCACTGCACCACACACTCACACCCTCGAACCATCCGCCCAGATATTTAAGCAACTTGAGGTTTTTGGGGGCATAAAATATCCATAACCAAATATACCAGTCATTCCCACCATGATCGCCAAACAAATTTCTCATGATTCAAAGTGATGCTTTGGGGTAGTTTTGGTGCCTCCGATTATCTAAGCAGTACTAAGCATGGCGTATAAGTATGGACTTATTTTCGAAGAGTACCATTAAAATTTTGCTAGGGGTGACAAGGCTCAGATGTTCAATTGTTTCCAAAGGAGGTATAATACTAGCAAGTCAATTAATGGGTATATAACTAGAGTCTTCAAACAAATATACATTTGCATATGAAATAACAGCATGCAATTTGATATTTTAAACAAAAGTAAATTTGCAGAAAATGTAGGTTCAGCATGATCAAAGTATTGACTCGCCTGGCGCGGTTTACCGCGGTCTTGAGGTCACACAAAATTGTTTCATACGCTGATCTTTAATTCCTGGTCTTCATCGATCTCGGCCCCGCTTAATTCGTGGAATCTTCAGGACTTCAGTTTCTAATTACGCGCCAAACGACTGAATCCAAATAAAAGCAAATAACTCAAAGATCCAAATAAATCCAAATAAACTCAATTTAGTTCTATTTTGAGTTAATGGGTGATTTGGTGATTTGAGGCAAGGTTGGTAATAGAATATGATAACTTGATCTTTTTGTTACGAACTTCTTCTACCATTTTTATACTTATTAAGGAAATTCCATGAGTTAGGTTAAACCTATGAATTGGTGTATTTTGTTGAGTATTTAATATTTAGGGCACACAATACATATATATATGCGATGTATGAAATCTTTAGCTTACCAATTTAGTCTTAGAGTCCGAGTTTATAGCTTCCTGTGGTGTGATATTTTAGGTTCCTCCTTTTATCGTTAGGCTAAATTTAATTTAATTTAGGGTCTCTTCATACGGTTCCCAGCTTGCTATATTTATAATTATGCTCAACATTATTATGTACTAAAGCTAGTGTTAAGATTTACTTAATGACACTATTATTCTCTTGCTTACACTTTAGCTACTATTAGGCTTAACTGCATTCCTAATTTTAATTTAAACCTAGCTATCTGAGTTAAGCTTAGTATGTAAGGCCATATTTCGATATTTGCTATTTAGCAGAATTTTACGGCTAACATTTATTTAATGGGGGCATGTTGAACATTAAGCATAGTTTTTTTTTAATTTTTAATTAATGGCAATCTTTATTAAATTTGATCATTTAACCAAAAGAAATTTTCTTTATTATTTCCTTTAATTAATATTTAGTCTTAGAATTCATTTATGCATACCACAGTAATTATTCACATGTGATAACTAGCCCAAATATTAGTAGCTTTAAACCCAAACCATTTAGTAGTCAAAAATGGTTCCCTTGATTGTTTAGGGTATAGGAATAATGGTCAAGATTTAAATCATGCCATGGTCAACCCTATAATATCTACTAATATACAATGGCTTAAGTTCTATTTCTTTAGACCACCCTCTATTAGTGCTCGATGTTATTACTTATTTAAATCTAACGTTAGGATTTAATTAATAGCCCTATTGTTATTTTGTCTGTACTTTCATTATTATTAGGCAGAGTTTTAGTTTTAGTTTAAATTTATTTTTCTGGGCAAATCTGGTTATATAGGGTTATATTATAATATTTGTTATTTAGCAAAATTCACTTCTAAGGTTTATTTAAGATGACATGTTAGGCATTGGGCACATATTCCAATTATTATTAAGGACGTCCTTACTAAGTTTGGACATTCAACCAAAGCCACCTTAAATTAAAACTTAGATTTTAGCTAAATGTCCCAACTACATTAGTTACTTACATATGCATTTAATCTGTTATTAAATCTCAAATATTCTTATTTTATACCCTAATCGAATTCATTATATTTCCTACATTATTTCTTAATTTTTCCTAAGTTCTTCTGAATTAAAAAGGGTTAACGGATGTAAAATAAAAAAAAGGAGAAGGTTATGCGGCCGACAGGATTCGATCAGAGACCTGGGAGCTGTGATTCCTATACTTGCTGGGCTAGCCAGGTGGGCGCTCGGTGTTGCTTGATTGCTAAGGGGAAGTAAACCAAATACTATGACGCGTGGGGAATGGCTCGAAGCAGAGCAAGGCGGCAGCGCTTGGAGTTGACCTTGCCGGCGGTGAGTGGTGGCCGGGGAGGTGGCGGTAACGGGTAAAATGGACTCCGCTGAGGGTGGGGAAGATAGTGGGGGAGGTGTCGCAGCTCGGGATGGCGCCAGGGGGTGTCGGCGGCGCTGAGGGTGGCCGGCGGCGAAGGTGGAATGGGGCGGCGGCGTCGTGGTGGGAGAGGGTGGAGTTGGGGAGGAGTGTGAGTATGTGTGTGCCATGGGGAGCTCGTCGGGGAAACGTACCGAGCCGAAAGTGGTCCGGGATGGGCTGGCGGCGTGTCCGGTGGCGGCGCGGGGGTGACGCACGGTGAGGAGGGAGCTCGGGTGGCGGGAGCTTCGATTGAAGGCTGAGGAAGGTTGAGGTCGCCGAGATGGTGCTCCCCTAGCTAGGAATCGAAGCTTGATCAACCGAGGCGACGGCGGCGGGGAAATGACGGCGGCGGCCGTTTTCGGGACGAAGGGGAAAAATGGGGGGAAAGGAAGAGGGACTGGTGTGGAGAAAAGGGGAGAGGGAGCCAGGGCCTTCTTGTAGCTGCGGAAGGGCGGGGGATGCGCGGAGGACCGGGCGGAGACGGCGGGGGACCGGGCGGCGGGGTTGAGGACCGGTGGTCCTTGCCCGGCGTGGGGCTCGGCGTGCGCCGGGTTGGCCAGGGCGAGGTGACGGGACGAGCGGCGCTGCGCAGAGGGCCGTGGGGAGTAGCGATAGGACTTGAGCATGCTGCGCGTCAGAGGGGGCAGAGCACGCGCGAGCAGAGGAAAGGAATGGCAGGCGCACGCAAAGAAGAAAGGGGGAAAGAGCGAGTGCGGCGCGGCGCGAGAGAGAGAGGCTTTGCAGGCGCGGGCGGGCAGGCTGTCCGGAGAGAGGCGCGGGTGGAGCGGGCCCGCTGGCAGAGGGGTGAGGTGGAGCGGCGTCTGGCCGCGCGGGGAAGGTGTTGGGCGGGGCCGGCCTGACTCCCATTGTTTTTTTATTTATTTGTTATGCTGATTTGCTGATTTATTGTACATGTACACATATGTATATACGGTATATATATACATACATATATATATATATATATATATATATATATATATATATATATATATATATATATATATATATATATATATATATATATATATATATATTTCATTTATTTCTATTTCTGCATATATATATATATATATATTTACCTTATTTGTATATAGATACACACACACACACACACACACACACACACATATATATATATATATATATATATATATATTTATTTATTTATTTGCACATTCATTATCTATATACATGTATATGTTTCCTTCATGCCTATTTTGCCCTTATAATACTTGTATAGGTTCTATTTATTTTTGTTTCCCTTTATTTGCATATTCCCATGTATAGCATTACTAATATTGATTTTGTTTTTGGTCCTTCTTGAATTTCTTTAACTTTTGGGAGCTCAAACAAAATTTAAGAACACCATGAAAATCCAAACTCAAATATAATATTTGACAAAAATATCTCAAGGGTTTAATATTTTCAAATTTAAAATTTTCAGGATGTTACAATCGCCCTCCACGAGAAGCCGTCCATAAGTCCGCCAGGGTATGCGGTGTTGCAGAGAGCAATGTTTGCATTTGGTGCTAGCATCGAAGCATTCAGGCACATGCTGCCAGTGATCTCAATTGACGGGACCTTCTTGACAGGCAAATACAAGGGGCAGATCCTGACAGCCATAGGCGTTGACGGTAACAATCAAATATTGCCGGCCATTGCATTTGTGGAGAGTGAGAATTACGAGAGTGGTGTGGTTTCTCGGACATGTGAGGGCTGGAGTTGTAACCACTCGGCTTTGGTGTGTGCGTAATCCATGATCGCCACGCCGGTATTATCAAGGTAATAAGAAAACTTCAAGAAGACCCGAGGAGCCCTTTCCTTGGCGGACATGAGGAACCGGTGGTGCGATCGTCACTTAGGGCAAACTTTTCAAGCAATTCCCTAAAAAAATCCTTGATGAAGCTATTCAAGAGGTGGCTAGGCGAACCAACAGAGGAAATTTGATGCTTTGCGGAGGTTGTTGGATGAGCACACTAGGAAGAACGTCGAAGAGAGGAGCAAGGAGCCGGTCACTCTGGGCGGCACAACCACAATGCTTGCCACCAATCGATGCGCCTAACCCAAGTGGTCCAAGAAGAAGGAGCTCACGAAACATCAGTGCCCGCATGATGATCGAGGGGGAACCGTTGGAGAAGTGGTCATTGTTGCGACACGGATGGCGCAAGGTGCGAATAATGACAACTAACCTTGCCGAGGTGTACAATTGGGTTCTAAGGGGTCTCCGTTCTCAGCCCCTTGTCGCCATCGTGGAAGGTGTTCTTCACAGCACAATCCGGTACTTCAGGGAGAGGCACGCGAGTGCCGCACTTCATGCGGCCAATCCGGAGCTCTGTATTCGGCAAAAATTACTGCGTACATGGAGATGAAGGCACAAAGGGTCCGATTGCACAGTGCAAGTCATGGGCAACAGGAGCATCGTTTTGAGGTGATACTCGTGATAGAGCGGTTTGGGACGGCTCGTTCACTTGTTACCCACGAGGTATGTTTTAGAGATCATGGAAATGAACCTAGCTGCACGTGCAACAAGCTTAAATTGTTACACAAACCATGCTCTCATGTCCTCGCTGCATGCGGGACCGTGGGTATGGATCCTTCGAACTTCATGTCCGAGTTCTTCTTTAAGGGAGAATGCTGCGGGCTTGGTGTGGGGAGCTCGAGGGTTCAGGGTGGTGGGAAACTTCGCCACTTTGGACATTGCATCGAGAACCTGGGTTCCGGATGTTAACATGTTGAAGGGTGGGAAGGGTCGGCGACAGAGCCGACGTATTAGGAATGACATGGATGAATCACAAGCTGCAACACCGGGTGCACGTTGTGGTCGATGTGGTCAGGAGGGGCACACAGCTATACGATGCAATGCATATCCTGATCAGTAGTTACATGACTTTTCTGTAATGTAGTTGGTTATGTACTTATTTAGTACATATATTTGCTGTTTGTTAAAATGAGATACTTTTGTGGCTCGTGTACAAGACAATCAATTCATGACATGCTTAACAACATTGCACATTATTTCGATCGACCCTCGTACATACTACGGTACAACCATACACATCGTTGCTTATATGCCAAATGAGCCTCGTGGCACCCACATGGAGAACTGCTGAAGTGGGCGCCTCGAGGCGGGCTGGCCATCGTGGTAGTGGCACACACATATGCAACTTGGTTTGCACGACAACATGCCGGATCGTACGAGCTTCCTATGTTGACAACCTCCTCGTTTCCCTCTCGCGTTGCATCATTGGCGGAGGTCATTGTTCTCCTCATTGAGAGTCTCCATTTGGTACTCCAAGTCCATTATTCGGTCCCATAAAGTATCCACATAACGATCAATATACCGTTCATGAGGAGGGTCGATCCAGCGGGAGAAGTCGCATTTCGCCATCTGCGAAAAAGGACAGTAAACATGGATGGTCCATAAGCAATAACAAAAATGTACTATTAGTAATTTGTACCCCGGAGCGTGGGCATCGGAAGAAACGGTGCCCGCCATCGTTTGGCCCTTCCAGGACCTGCACGACCACGTACTTATTGTGTCAGCATTTTGGCCACGCTGGTTGCGCACACCGGCTTGGTATCAAGCGGTACTGTGGACCGAACATCTCCCTTCTTTCCAAGGGAAGGTCTTCCTTCGGTGACCCATATCCGACTGGCCCCTCATCTTCCGTCATGGTATGTTCCACCACGAAATAGAAGGTACTTCTTTGTTCGATTTACAGAGTTTTCTGGCTACAACTTCATGGGACCTCAACCGTGCTATTTATATCGAACGGCGGGACAAAAGAGGGCTGCTTTGCCCAGAGACATGACAAAAGCGCTCAGCTTTAGTCATGTCGATGACAACACATGCCAGCTTTACGCAGTGATATGACAAAACGGGGCAGCTTTGCTCAGTCAGATTACAACACATGCCAGCTAAACTGCCTAATACATAAAGGCTACGATCTGAAAAGCCTTCATAGGGACATTTATTGCTACACTGGAATCCTGAGGATAATCCAGGCCTATCGCTCTGAAAACCAACAAAATAGGGCGTAGGGTGTAGCCTTTACGGTGAGTGTTCACGTCATAGGCCTGTATCCTTTCCAGTGAGTTTTCATGTCACCTTAGCTTGTTGTTTCAGAAATTATGATTACTGGCCTCTGAGAAGGCAATGTTGTAGCACTTATTTCCTGCAAACGACTTAAAAGGCTACGTTGTACCAAATACATCGAATGGTCCAACCTCTGAAAAGACTACGAACTATGAATTTATTACGAGGCTACATGCTCTGAAAAGCCTACATAGGGACATTTATTCCACCAGATCCTGAAAAAGCGAAAAGATTCGCATGTCGTCCTCTCCATGGACTATGCCCACTGCACCAGATAACCTGCCTACATAAAGGCCTCCTATGTCTTTCATACTATATCTCCTCCTCAAGCCATCACAATACTACTACACAACAATGTCTTCCTGGAGGTCCGACCCATTTGGAGTGCCGGAGTGGCATGAGCGCCCGAAGTGCCATTGCGGCTTTAGGATGATGTTGGGAGTGCGCGCGGATCGAGTACAGCGAGCCAACTACGGCCGTAGGTTCTTCAAGTGTCGGACACGGATGGCGACTTCGTGTAACGGCGACAACTAAATCATTTATTTTTCGTTATCGTTTTTCAACTTGATCCATGACATCTACCATGCCACACATAGCCTTGCAAGTTCATCGAATGGGTGGATCGGGTGCCGCCGGCATGGCCACAGAACCGGGCAGTGGAGGTGGAAAACAAAGGACAATACTTTGTCAAGATGACTCGAGCTCGCGAGGTGGAGCAGCGGATGCGGCAGAGCAAGAGCGCCGCGTGAGGTGGACCAAATCCGTCGAAGGGCAAGGAGGATGAGCTGCAAAGGAGGCGGGAGCAGTTAAGTCTGCGTGAAGCAGCCATCAAGCGTCAGGAGGAAGAGCTTCAAGCTCGTGAGGCAGCTCTCAAGACCAAGAGTGACCGGAACAAGGATGCAGCGGAGCCATCTTCAAGGCGCGATAAAAAGGGGAAACAACCACGCTACACCCAGTAGACAAAATGTAATAGACCCAGCAAGTTATATTCCCTAAGGCATGTTAGGACTAGTGGTGGAGTTCTGAACATTACAAGTACATGGTTCCATACATTACTAATAGTACTGTCGGAGTTGCTCTTAGTCGCATATCATGCTATATGTTATGCATGTAATAACAATGTACGCGGCATGTTACTCCCAACTGTATTATGAAGTTTATTTCTATTGACATAAGCTTATTATCTAGCATGTTCGCATTCAATGATTCAGATAGCAAGTCATACCGGTTCTCTCCGTAAACTATTTCTCAGCAACATCAAAATATCACTTACCACTCTATGTATCTATCGTTCTACGGTCAATCATTCTTAAAAAAATTTGGAATTTTTTTTGTGCACCTACAACATACAGTGCACATAAACTTTTATTACAACTATACCAGATTTTTTCTCTGTTTCAAACTACAAAATTGCCAAAACTCTACAAAAATCAGGGGGACTGAATGAAGTCGCCTACCTACTAGGCGACTGCATTACAAGTCGCCCAGCCATTGGGCGACTTCATTAAATCGCCCAGTGAGAAAGCGACTCCATGATGTCGCTTTCCCGTGAAACGACATAAACTCTTGTCGCCTGCCGGGTGGGCGAGAGGCTCGAGTCGCCTACCCATTGGGCGACTGGAGGCTATTTTTGTAAAAAAAAAAAATTCCGCGGGTATATTTCTGTATTTCCGAATAAAAAAAGTTATCCGTACAAAAAATTCTGGTGCTACTTCCCCAACCGATCGCACGGCACCACGCCATGCCACGTGTAGTCGTCCCCTCTCCTTTCTTTTGACATTTCTGCGCTGTCCTTCCCACATCCAGCTCCTTTCTTTTCCACCTTTCTCCGCTATCCTTCCCACATCCATCTCCTCTCTTTTGCACTTTCTGCCCAGAGAAAAAAACCGTCGTCCTCCCCTCTCAGCTATAAATATATCCACGGAGTAGCACTAGAATTTTCAGGACACGCAATAAATTAGCCTAGCGTGTCTCATCATCGGCGCCCTCTCTCGCATCACGTTTCACTTGTCAGCAGTTCTTCCTCGATCAATCAAATCTGCTTGGCAAGCAAATCAGGTACTGATCAATACTCCTAATGTGAAGATACTGAACAAAGCTTCCCTGTTTCCCTTCTCTATTCCCCTGCCTGTCCCCTTCCAAGTGGCAGCATGCTATTCGTTGACCCGGCTGCCTCGCGCTGTTCTGCCTTCTCGCGGCGCACTCGTCGTCGCGCAGTCGTCGGCCCGGCCGCGGCTCCGCCACCACGCCACCGGCCTCCTCCAGAAGACGCCCGCCCCGCCGCCACGCCGATCGCCACCCGCCCCGCCCTCGACACCACCCCTCCGGCGCGCGCTGTCCACCACCCGCCGCGCGCTGTCCACCACCCGGCCGCGCGCACCACCACCCGCCACCGGCCAAGGCTCCGCCAGCGGCGCCGCCCAAGTCCACAAGGCCGCGCGTCGCGCCAAGGTCAAGGCCACCCCACCTCTCCCTCCCCTCCCGGCCACGCCCGACGGCGGAGACACACGTAGCCACGCCTCTGCTCCCGTCCCAGAGACACCCGCCGCCGCCCCACGAAGCCGCCAGGCCCAGCGCCCGCGCCAAGAAAGAAGAAGAAGAAGCCCGCCACGTCCTCCAAGAAGAAGAAGAGTGCGCGGAGGGGTGGTGTCGGGGCGGGGCGGGATGGCGTCGGCGTGGCGGCGGGCGGCGTCTTCTTTGAGCAGCCGGCGGCGTGGTGGCGGAGCCATGGCCGGGCCGGCGACTGCGCGCGGGGCGTGGCGGGGGAGAGGCGGGAGGCGGGTGGCCTTGACCTTGGGCGCGGCGCGAGGCACAGGTGGACTTAGGCGGGCGCGGCGGAGCCTTGGCCGGTGGCGGGGTGGTGGTGGGCGGCGGCCGGAGGAGTGGCGATCGGCGTGGTGGCGGGCGGCGTCTTCTTGGAGGCCGGGCGGCGTGGTGGCGGAGCCGCGGCGGGGCCGACGACCTGCGCTCGGGCGTGGCGGGAGGAGGCGGAGGCGGGGTGGCCTTGACCTTGGCGCGGCGAGGCTGGTGGACTTAGGCGGGCGCGGCGGGAGCCTTGGCGGTGGCGGGGTGGTGGTGGCGCGCGGCGGAGGGTGGCGATCGGGCGTGGCTGCGGCGGCGTCTTCTTGGAGGCCGGCGGCGTGGTGGCGGCCGCGGCGGGGCCGCGACCTGCGCTTCGGGCGTGGCGGGGGGAGGCGGGGCGGGGTGGCCTTGACCTTGGCGCCGGCGCGGGCACAGGTGGACTTAGGCGGGCCACGGCGGGAGCCTTGGCGGTGGCGGGTGGTGGTGGCGCGGCGGCGGAGGGTGGCGATCGGCGTGGCTGCGGCGGGCGTCTTCTTGGAGGAGGCCGGCGGCGTGGTGGCGGGCGCGGCCGGGGCCGACGACTTCTGCGCGACGGCGGAGTGCGCTGCGAGAAGCAGAACAGCGCAGGCAGCCGGGTCAACGAATAGCATGCTGCCACGTGGAAGGAGACAGGGAGGGGAATAGAGAAGGGAAACAGGGAAGCTTCGTTCGAAGCTACTTGCACTTTACTCTGTGTTTGTACTAGTAACATGTGAAGTGGGGTCCTCTAATGTCCTAGGCTCCTAGCTAGAATTCAGGGGCGTCTGCTCAGCTCGCAACCAAGCGAGCGGACGTCGCTGCCCCAGTGAGCGGATCACCACCGTACCAGGCAACCTTCTGCGGGGCCCGCGTGTCGGAGTGCCGCCAATCGTCACGATTCTATTCTCTTTCTCGTTCACCAAACTTGTCAATGCTCAAATTCTCCTTCCCGTGTGCAGATAAGGTCGACGATCGAGGACGTCAAGATGAGTGCACCTAGTCGCAGCTGCTGCTCACTGACGGCGATTGGCCTACTCCTCACCTTGCTCGGCGTCTGCGTGGCGGTCAACTCGCTCGGCGCCACACAGGCCGTCGGGGGCCACGTGCCGCTCCTCGGCCTCGTTGGCATCCTCGCCGGAGTCAACGTCATCGTACTCGCCATCTGGATGCCAGACGACCCCACAGCTGCCCGGGCTATATCCACGAGGCAGAATCTTGCCGTCCTCGGAATCGTCATGGCGTCGTCGGCGGTCACAGCGGTCGTCGGCGCCGGAGCCGCCGACGCGGTGCTCTGCTTTGGACTCTTGTTGCTGCTGCTGGTTGGCCTTGTTCTGGTCGTGCGCGGTGTCGCTGGGGCGTAGGCTGTTGATTCTTGGTGGCTTGGTGCACTTACCTGAACCGCGATCAAGTTGAATTGGTCTGTTAGTTTTTGTCTGTCGTCTGTCTACTCGTTGTAGCCGAATAAGAGCTTTTGTGTCGATAGATAAGATCAAAATGTGTTCTTCCTTAGTTTTGGTTTGGCTCTGGTTCTGGCCACTGTGATACTTCACGACTAGATCCTATCAGTCCTAGCTCTTCAATCAATCTCTTTCTCTCTAATAATAGATCGATATTATGTATATATTTTTCCTTCTCTCTTTATGGCTTCGTCTCGTGCAGGAGAGATCCTTCGTATCCACCAATCTAACATCACCATATTACCTTCAAATAAAACTCTGTCAACAGTGATGGAACTAGGTAGCTCTATTGCTCACTAGTGTAAAGTTTCGTCCGGCAAGCTAGGGTTTGATCAAGAACATGAAGATTAATGACAACGGCAAATAAAATAAAAGTTCAAAGTTATACGTCGCCTTGAAGATATGAAATATATAACAAAAGTTCAGAACCCTTTGTATGTGATGATACACAGTGGAAAAGGAAAATCTCAGGCTTTTGTCGTGTCAGCTTTCTTTCAATTTTTGTGAGATACAGAGGCCACTTTGACCTTTTCCTTTTCTTTCCCGGCCAAGGGGAAGATAACTAAGAACCGGTTGGATGCCTTGGGAAGAAAGACCCAGGAAAATGTCTTTTTAACATCGAAGCGTAAAAAGCTAGTAGGCATCTTTGACCTCCCTCTCCTGTTTAACGTTGTCAAAGCTCCTACTCTCCGCAGTTCCGTTCTTTTCAGCCACCACCACACGTCAGCACAAAATTTCTAGAACTCTTTCTCATACTAGTAGTGTGCCCGTGCTAACGCTACGATAAAATACAAAACAAGATAAAATTTATAAAAAATAAAACAAACAATCAGATTCATTAAGATTCACGTCTCATATATTGTATAACCAAATATTTTTGTCACATAATGAATATCACATAACGACTGATCCTTTGAGGAGGTGACAACATCATTGGACTCACCTACCGACGACTTTCTCCATCCTCACATTGTTTAAACTTGAGGCTACAAAGAAAACAAACATTTTTGTCACATAAAGAAATATGAAACACAGTAATGAAATAGGTGTTTGTGGACTATTTACTTACCGTCAACAAAACAGGCAGATCAACGATATTTGATGAAACTGCAGTTACTTTTGCTTCGATTTCCAATGCCATCAAATCTTTTAGCTGTCGCACCTGGGTCGGGAGTTTCACACTCACGTGACATGCATCTATATCATTTGTTAAAGACAATAGATCTGGCATAGGACTTATAGCACAATTTCTGCCTTACGAAATTAATGATATATTCTCAATACAAATATATTTATTTAGCTAGTGCAATGAACCTTGACCAACAAAAAGTATCTTTTGGAGGAATGACAACGTGTAAAAATCATTCTCAACATCGTGCCAATTATTAACAGAGAATACACATAATGTGTCAATACTAAAAGCTTCATAGTTCATATACACTTTTGATGCAGCTTTAGAAAATTTATTATGGATATCTCGTATTATTTCTTAAATTGCCCCGTTAATAACATGCAAAGAGTCAACAATGATCTAGCGCAAATATAAATTACAGAAAATGCAGGGTTAAGGTAAGAACAAAAAGAAAGATGCAAAAAGATCGTAAAATAATTCCCACAACCAACAAGTTCAATAGTCAATACATACTCACCTATCACCGATATATTTTCCCTGGACAAAATAACTGAGGAATAATTCTTCTACAAGAGCATTTTGTTTGTCATAGCCTTGGTGTCCAGCAAGTGTTATGAGCCTATGGCTGTCCATTGTATTCCCGCTGCATTACAATCTTTTAAGTCATGATGGTACAAATGATACACATGATGTCATGAATGCCGAAATTTTAACCATGCACTTACGTGAGCCCGGACATGTCATACTCAAGCCCAAGTCCTCGAAATATCTGCAAAAAGAGCATGGCAACAGCTAAATACATTTTATGCAATGTGAATAAACAATACCATGACCAAGGTCAAATGAAAGAACCTCTGCCATGCGAGCAGTTACACTCTCAAACCGCACAGGGCCAAACTTCATCTTGTAGAAGTCAGATTTCTTGATGCCTTCCTTAGGCGCATCAGGATTCAGAAAGAATGGATGCCAACGGACCTATAAAGCAAAGACACGCGCTAGTCTCACACCATACATATGAGAATTCTGAACTTAGATCAAGATAATGAGTTAAGGAAGTGAAACCTCAAAATCGAACTTGTCCTTGGTTTGTTCCATAGCTTTCTCGAGGTTCCTTATACCAACAAAGCACCAAGGGCACACTGTATCCGAGCTCACATTGATCTGAAGAAGCTTCTTGCCAGTGTTTGAAGCCATGAATTTTGTACACCTAGAATTCACAAAGAAGTTATTCTCAAATTGGATAGATGTAATCATGTAAGATACCTATCAAAATCCAGCATAAAAAATGCAATTCACTAAGCAAATCTGAAGGCTTCCATCATTGGCGACTTGCTGTTGGTCTATATCTTAAAAGAATCACCAGCATTTCAGTAGCAATATGTCTTCCCATAATATTTAGTGATGGAAAATAGGAGATGCCCAAAGAGCACTGCAGGACGGAGGTGCCATGATGCAAAGTTTGGAGGTGCCATGAGCTTGGCCAATACTAACACACCGCGTGGCTGTGAGAGAGATATTAGGGCCAAACTTATAGCAGCCATCGGAAATATCACTCTTATGCTACCAATATGTCGAATGTAGTATGAATTAACATGTAGAACAGTAACTTGAACAAGCCCCCACTGTTGCAGGAAAGTAAAAGAAACAGGAATATTTGTTTTAGTGAGGGTGAAATTAAGCGTGTAGAAAATTCTCGACATCTTTTTCAATGAAATCAGAAAGAAAAAATCTACCTCTCTATGAATAGGGAAACCCCAACCTTCCTCTGAAGATATCATTACAAAAGGCTCTTGAACCTAAAAAGGAAATGTTACTGTCTTGTTTAGTAACATTAGCATATTCAGCTTGGCAGTGTACCGCCCGTTTACACTATTTTGTCATGATGCTCAATTGCTCATAATGCTTTTCAATGTTCCACAATCCACATTACACACCAAGGTCCCCTAAACCCCAAAAAAAAAATCCTTGAGTAATTGAGCAAATTTTGGTCATGCTACTGAACAAAATAAAATATTGCACTATTAAGTGGTTCCCCCTCTTAAAGATATGAATCACTAATATAGCGAGTTGGAATCTATCTCCCCACTCATCAAAAGTACCATGATAGACAAAGGTACAAGGGTCATCTAAAGTTGAACAAAAGTACGGAAAGATGAGAAAGGGATAAGCAACATTTTACCTTGCCCAACTCCATCAAGAGATGGAAACTTGCAATGGTAAGCTCCAGAGAACTGCTATTTTGAAGAATCGGAAAAACAGCATTGTACATTCTCCTTGCAAAAGGAAAGATTTACATGAAAAAATTTCCATATAATGATGGGAATTGACAAAAATAACTTCCAGATTCAACAAATACTTCTCAAACGAAATTGCGAAAAACATTCAGTAAAACGCCTAATTAGTCGGAACAATTAAGGCATAAAGCATTACTTCTTGCACACTGCAAGAAACGTTTTACGATAATTAAAATAAACAATACATTATACATGTGTAAATGCAGTTACTTTTACTGAAACGGGTAAGATCAACTGTTTTCTTGTTATCTTTCAGAAATTTCAAAGAGAGCTACAATCATTCCAAAGTAGCCCATACCATTGCATTGTCAGCTCACATGGTTTATGAAAAAAATTATCAACGATAGTAATGCTATGTGTCAAAGTGAATCATACCTTCTTCACCCAAGTGGTATTGTAGCATCGAGCAGTGAGTGTCAGACTTTGGTAACATCTTCAACCTTGCTGTTTATATAATAAAGGATCCGTTACATCGAATTTACATCAAATAGAGAAATACCGCAAGTGACATTGTCAAAATGTTGATCATTCCATATGTTCGGACCTTAAAAGGTCAATAACACCAGCCATAAAGAGAACAATTGGCTTAATTGAAAAAGTCAATCATCATGACTACATGAGACTCATAAACTGAAGAACATCTGTAATAGAATATGTGGGCATACCAAGAATAAGCTCAACATCGTCAACAAAGCCCATATTAAGCATCTCATCTGCTTCATCAAGGACACGGAATTTCAAAGACTTCAAATTGAGAGTTCCTTTGCAATAAAATCTGGGCAAGAAAGTCATGCAGCAAACATTAGAATAAAATTATGAGATTTTGGGCGAATCAACGAAATATCAACAAATGAAAATAATTACCTTGACACGGCCAGAGTCCCAACTATAATGTCAACCCCTTCGATTGATACTTCTTGATGGCGATAATCGAACCCCATATACACAACATGAAGAAAGCCCAAATGTTGCACCATAAAACGCAAATTCGGTGTGCACTGATATTCACTTTGGCAAGATCAAAACAAATATAAAGGGTTTTCTTTCTTGATAATCGAAAGTAGCACAATCTTACCTTAGCTAGCTCTCGGTTGGTAGTAAAACCAAAACACTTGGAGGTCTGCCATGATCAGTCCTTCCGGATGTTTTGTGTGTCCCATTAACTAATGACTCCAATATGGGCAGAACAAAGCCAATGTTTTTCCTAAAATAAGAAACAACATATTTAATTAGGCCATACCTAGTTTCCAGAGACAAATGCGATAAAAATAAATAATTATATTCCTCATAGCCGATCCTCCATAGTCGAAAATAAGGAATTGGGTCACCACACCAAAATCCATCACTATGAAGACGTTTAAATTCTGCAAGCGCTGAATGTACAGAAACAGAAATATCTTTTAAACCCACGTATGTGCGTGATGATCATACTCAAATTGTGCAAGCGTAATTAGTACACAATGTTGCAATCCGTATCTCGAATTGGGTCAAGTGCTATAGATTAGACGGAATTCTGTCAAACCAAAGAGTCGTGTCGTGCGGCAAGCTTGCTATTAACAGCAAGCGTGCGGGATAGTAAGTCGAACAAGTGCAGTTCCTACTCTACAATTTTCTATCAAATGAGCCACACAAGTCGAAGGAACTCTCACACAGCCGCTGCGTGCGCGCCGACCAAGTCGTTGCCGTCGAGCACGAGGTCGAAGGTGGTGGCACGATGGGAACGGCGCCTTGATCCCCTTGGACTTGAGGCTCTGCTGGCGCCTCAAAATCCGGAAGTTGCAGAGCATCCGGTCGGCGGGATCCTCGTCGCCGCTGGCGTGAGCTCGCCATCGTCGTCCTCCTCATCGACCACAGCCTTCCCCTTCCTCTTATCACTCTCCTTCTTTGCCTTCTTCGCGGCGGGCGCCGATGCGGCCGCTCCTCGAGCTCGTCTTTGCTCTGTCCTCGTCGCCCGAGGAGGGCGCCGCAGAGGGGACGGCTCCTCGCCTTGCGCTTCTTCTCCTTCTTTTCCTTCCTGCTGGGCGGCCTTGAGATGCGCTTGGCCTTCTTGGAGGCGGAGTCGTCGACGGCCATGGGCTCGGCGGAGGAGGCGGCGGCAAGGAGGGAAGGCATCAGGAGGAGGAGGGGTAAGTGGCGGCGGCGCGCATCACGGACATGTCGCGGAAGAAGGTGAGGAGCTCGGCGGGGGTGGTGGTGACGTCGCAGGACGGCGGGTCGACGATGTGGGAGGTGAAGGGCACGGAGGTCTCGATGGTGAGCGCGGCCGTGGAGTCGGAGATCGGGCGCGCGGCGATGAGCGCCGTGGCCGGGGCGCACGCTGCGGGGAGGCGGAGGAGGAGGAGGAGGCGGCGGCGGCGCGGGGTGGGGAGGAGGAGGAGGCGGCGGCGGAGCGGAGGGGTGGGGGGGAGGAGGAAGCGGCGGCGGAGCAGAGGGGTGGGGGAGGAGGAGGAGGCGGCGACGGCGGAGGAGCGGGGAGGAGGCGGAGAAATCGAGAGGAGGAGGCGCACGGTTCGGTGGGGAGGCCGGCGGCGGAGGAGGAGGGAGGAGGAGGAGGAGGAGGTGGAGGAGGAGGAGGCGGCGGGGAGGCGGCGGAGGAGGCGGCGGGGAGGCGGGGAGGAGGCGGCGGTGGGGGGAGGCGGCGGCGAAATCCAAGGGAGGGAGGAGCGCACGGGTGAGATGGGTGGGGAGGGCGGTTCGGGAGGAGGGAGGGGGGACGCAAGGGCGTGGTGGGCGTCGGTTAGGTACCGATTCAATGATGATGCATGATCCAAATAATATTGATCTTAGGATCTTCAATGAGTAAGAGAATAAGGTTTGAGGAAAGATCTAGGCCATTTATTTGTATGAAGTTGAATTACTTTGGTACACAAATCTGGGTAGACTTAGATTAGACATGACTGTAGGGGTGGTTAAGGGGGTAGATTTAGCAAAGAAAATTTTGGTGAATTATAGAGTAGGGTAGATTCATCTCAAATAAGAACAACTCTTCAATCCTCAAGCACAACTACACTAGGATTAAAAGGAGTAGATGGCAAAGGGAGTGTCGCAATTGCAGGGCAATGACATGCGCGTCCGATCGATGGGGAAGCAGTGCCACACATGGAAGAACAGTTGCAGCAGCGCTATTACAACACGTTCCTTTCACTGACAGTGACATGTGGGCCATGTTGGCCAGAAAATTTGGGTTTGCTAACGTATTCATGTTGTAGGACCGAAATGGCAACAGAGGGGGGGTGAATGGTGCCTTCAAAACTCCCCAAGTACTCACACAGCAATTCGAGTGAAAAAACTAGTTTCTCCGATCGAACACACGTGGTTGTAAGCCAATTGATGGTCACGTGGTCGAACACTTGCCCAAGCCGACAAAAGAAATCAAACAGAGAATACTGCGCGGATAAAACAAGAACGGAGAAGGACTCGTTTGCCAGATTTCCGAGTAACTAAGACTCTCTGGTCATTTGATCCTCAAATTTGAGACACTGAAAGAATCCAACCTCTGAAAAGAAATTACCAAGAAAAAACCAAAGTCTTAGCTATGCTCGGCTAGAGAGACATGGTCGAACTCGAAACAGAGGACTTGAGGCGCACGACCATTCAGTTAAGAGAACTTCTCTGACTCGACTCCTGCTCTCGGGAATGAACTGGCCAAGTGGCCTTGAGATAGATTCCCAGTTCTGAGCTAATCGAAGCACACAAAAGAATGCAGAAACACGAAGAAGAGAAGAAAAAAAAAATGATCGCATGAAGAACAAGCTCTCAAAACAGATCGCAAACAAAACAATCATAACATCTCATAACGACAGAAATTAACTTGAGGAAGAGAGATGAATGATTAATCATGGAGGTTTCTACAGCCACTCCATCGGAGGTACAAGAGCAACCGTGCTCTACCCAGAGACAACTCACACAAATAGAAACGAAATACTCAGAGTGACTCGGGAACAACCTCACCGAGCACTCGAGCTCTACCCTCCCTATTTATAGCCTTCTGCTACCGGGGGGGAACCCGTGAACTCCCACCTAACACCGGGTTTGCCACTCTCTTTACCCACTAGCGAAAACAAGCTTCCAGTGCTTTACCCGTTAAGCCCAACGGCTCCACTGCTTTGCCCGTTAGCGCCAACAACTCTGTGCATTGGCGGAGACACGACTTCCTTTGCAGCTTTCGCATTTCTCCAAAATGCCACTCCGCTGCCTTCGAAGCTTCCTCCGCTTTGCCGATCATGCTTGCAACCACCTCACGAACCGTCGTCTTTGGCATCTCCCACCGATCACGACCTCAGCACCCCCGTGCCTAGTCTCGACCATCCACGCCTCACCACGACTAGTCTCAAAGTCCTGCAAACTATCACAGACAAGCAAACCATTACATAGCACCGCTCACAATAGTATCCAACCACTTGAGCCAGAAATCAAAACTCAAATCATACTCTTACCAAGTCGTATACCACCTACGACCAGTCAAAAATATAGAACAATGAATGCACACGACATACGACCACAATATCAAGCCATACGACCAGATACAATAAGTCTACGACTACGTTCAAGTCTCTCGAGCACAACCAACCGCCTACAACCGCTTCACAACGTGGTCGGAGTCCGCCGACTTCCCACGTGGTCGCAAGCTCGAGTGCCGGCCCCCGACCACAGTGGTCGAAGCATCGACTTCCGACTGCAGTTCTCAATAACGTAGTCGTAGAGTGCCGACTACTCAACGTGGTCGTACGCCCGAGCGCCGACTTTCGACCACAGCAATCGTAGATTCGACTTACGACTTCAGACTTCGGCCAACGAGGTCGTACCAGGCTTCGACCACAGCCAAAGTGGTCATATTCGCCCTGAATGTAGTCGTAACACTGCGCATGGCTTTCGACCATGCCCAATCGTGGTCGTAAACGACTTAGCTGGCTCCCTATACTGCATAACGTGGTCGTAGACATCCCAGCTGGGTTCCAACCGCTGGCAACATGGTCGAATAGCCTTCCGACTATGGCAAAACCAGTCGTAAACTTCCCTGGTGACCTACGATCACGGCCAAACGTGGTCGTAACCTGCTTCGCCCACGACCAACGTGGTCGTACTGGCCTTCGACCACGGCCAAGGTGGTTGTGCTGGCCTTCGGCCACGGCCAACATGGTCGTACTACCTTCTGGTGCCCTTCGACCATGGCCAGAGTGGTCGTAGACCCCTCGGGTGACCTTCGACTACGCCCAAAGTGGTCGTAAATAGTGCGCACGACTTTCGACCACGACCAACGTGGTCGTATTAGCTGCAGAACACTTCGCCAGGGCTACGACAATGCAGAAGTAGCACAAACCTTAAAAACTAAACTCAATCTTCCTAGATCAAGAGTCAATTACTCATCACAACCATGGGGTGACCTCCACATGGTCTCTCACATGTGGGGTCGCCCTTTTGCTGGGCACAAAAAGGGTTGCTTCCTGTGTCTACCAGTCCAATTCTCTCTCTAGAAAATAATCCAAATCTGCCAAGACGTTGCTTTCTTTGGATTGTGAATGTTCTGAAAAATATATGAACAACAGATAGAGCTAGCTCCTTGTCCTTGCAATCAGCACAGCTGCTAACCTAAAAAAATTTTTTAGTGGTAATATGTAAGTATAACATCCATATCATGATTTTAATATAGTTGTTTTATGAATTCATTATTAGAGGAAAAACTGCCATTTTGAAGAAATGGCGCGCGATGATACTTACAAATTTCTCCCTTCGTCCAAGTTTATAATGCGTATTTTTCTTGACACATAGACTAAGGTGATAATAAAATCGATTATGTTACTCTTAATTATTATTTCTAAACACTATATTCAATGTATGTATATAGAGAATATCAAGTAAAACTAGATATTTATTAAGGTTATATAAAAAATATCATATTAATTTTATATTGAAATATAAAATATATCCTATAAATTTGTAAAGAGTGAGTATCTATGGAGTTGTCAACTGTATAAAACCAAGAGGCGCGCCAATAGAATCCTTGCCTTGGTGCAAAACCCGGCAGACGCACACGTGTCCCCGTCCGGTGTGTCCCAAAACCCCAACCGATCGCACCCCGCCACGTGTAGGAAAAACCAGCACTACTCCACCGGCTAGCTCCCCTGTCACGCTTCCAGCAAGAAACATTGGCTAGCTCCCACCATCCGTCGAGAAATGTTAGCCTTGACCCAAGACAATAGGCTCGAAAACACGGCTTTCCTCTTCTCTCCTTGTACCTTCTACCCTAGAGAAAGAAACCGCCCTCCCCTCCCTTGGCTACCATCATCCTTTGCTAGTGCTCTATCATTTCCCATCCCCAGAGTAGCACTAGGATACTCCTTATCTTAAGACCGCGGGATTCCCAGCCTCCCATGCCAGGTCACTCTTTTTGCGAAAAAATCCTCTGCTTTTCTAGAATTTTGTACAGGTCCCGACTTTTTACATATAGGTCTTTGTTTTTTACAAAAACCCCTCCTTTTCCATGAATACGAATGGGTATTTGCTTTTGATTTTTCGTATATAAACCCTTATGTCGCGATGACTCTTTTACTTCAGTTCATATGATAGCTGCCGCATTTCCATACCTAGCTATTATGACAGGCGTCTCTCATCATCGACTCCCTCTCTCACATCACGTTGCACTTGTCGGCAGGTCGATCAATCAAAGCTAGAATCTAGTCCTACTTGTCTAGCAAATCAGGTCCTGATCAATACTGGTGTCACAATTGTTGCAATCAACTTGCACGTGTCCTTGCACTTTACTCCATATTTGTACTAGTAACATGTGAAGTGAGGTCCTGATGTCCTAGCTAGATTCAGCGGGCGTCTGCTCTGCTCGCACCCAAGCGAGCGGGCATCCGCCGCCATCATCCACCAGCCTCATTAGAGCATCTCCAGCAGGGCCCCTATTTGAGCCTCTAAAATCAAATTTGAGGGCTTGAGGCAAAAACATAGGTCCAGCAGGGCCCCTACTAGAGCCCTCAAATTTGAGGGGCCCCTCAAATCCCCCTCCAGCCCTTAAATTACTGTTGAAGTCATTTTTTGCCCGCCCTGCCCGGCTCTTTCCCGCCCGCCTCTTTCCCCTCCTGCGGTGGCGACACCCCCGGGCTCCACTTCGGTCAGCTTCACGCAGGCCAGATCCAGCCTCCTCGCTCGCTCTCCACTCCCCCACGCCTCATGGCCACCGTGTCGCCGCCGCCGCCGCCTCCTCCTCGTCCTCGCAGCCGCAGCTCTCCCTGCCCTCCTCCGCCCGGGAGGCCTCCGTGCACGAGTACCGCGCCTCGGCTTCCTCAACAAGGGCAACGCCTTCATCCTCCACGCCGCGGCGAGGGCTCTATGGCCTCGTCTCCCCGCCGCCAATGCCATCGCCGGGATGACGAGGACGACACCGCCGCCCGTGGTGGCGCGTTCATCCGGTAATTAACTCGCTTTTTCGCTCCCCTGTGGCTAATTTGATCGGCGCATCTGCGTTGCGGCCGGTTGCGTTAGAGTGGAGGCTCGGTCTGGCAGCCGACGACCGAGCGGATCTTGGATCCCACCATCCTGGGGCTCTGTCGGACACTAGAATAGTGTGTGGGAGATGGGTTTTTTGGTGAGAATTTAAGGGGTTTTTTTTGCCTTGTGTGCTAAAGTGTTATGTCGGTAGATGCTGGTAGATGAGATATATGGACTTAACGCGTTGGTGAATTGTGTATAGGAACGCATTGTGAGCGACGAGGGGCAGAATTTCTTGAAGTAGGCGCAGATTTGCTGATATTGCTTGTAACATCCCAAAATTTTGAAATTCAAAAATGTGAAGCTTTTGAATTATTTTGCAATATGATTTTGGAGTTTATGATGTTTTTCTGATAAATTTGGTGGAGGTTCCAAAAGTTAAAGGGATCAAGAAGAAGCAAAACATAATTAGTTAAAAGAAAAATCAAGATTTAAAATGCGAATCTGAAAAGATGATCCAGTATAAGAAGAGAGAAACTTGAGTTAATAAAATATAAAATAAATAAAGCCAGAAATATACATATATATATATGTGTGTGTATATACACACAAATACATACAAAATGCATATCTCAAAAAAAAAAGAAAAAGCCGGCTGGCAGCAAGCTGCTCCGCGCCCTTCCCGCGCGGCCCAATCCGCCTCCACCGCGCCCGACTTCGCGCGTGGACGTGCTCCACCTCGCGCCCCGCTGACAGCCGGCCCCTTCCTCCCGCGCCTTCTCTCGCTGACGCGCGAGCCCCACGCGCCAGTGCTCTCTCCCTGGCCAGCGGGCCGCCCTCGACCGCAGCCTCTTCTTCCTCCTCCCTTCTCTCTTCTCTGCCGCGCCCAGATTTCCTCCGCCCCGTGGCGGACATGCACTGCGCCGCGCCTGCTCCGCCCACCGTTTCCAGCGGCCGCAGCACCCGGTTTCTCCCACACGCCTGCTCCCGTCCCCTCCATCGCGTCGCGCGCGTCATGCCCCTGCACCGCACGTCGCCTCCGTCGCGTCGCGCCCCGCGCCATCTTTGCCGCCACGCCTTCCCCATACCGCTCGGTCCTCCGCGCCTCCCTCGCCTCGCTGCGGCCATAAGAAGCCCAAGCTCCCCAGGGATTCCCTACGCCTCCTTCTTCTTCCCCGTTTTCCCCATCTTCTTTTCCCTCAGGCCGAGCCCCCATGCCCGTGCGACGGCCGCCGCGCCTCCACGCCGTCCCGACCGCTCCGACGATCTCCGGCCAAGTGCACCGCGCCAAATCGCGTCCCCGCTTCCCCTCTCCCTCCCCTTCCACCCAATCGGATTTTCGAGCGCCGAGCTCGCCGGAATCGCCTTCCTTCCCACCGCCGGCCAAAATTGCCGCCGCCCGCGCCATCTCCTCCTCGGTTGGTCTCCCGTCGACTCCTCGCTTGGGGAGCAACCTCTCGACGCCACGAACCTCCTCTGACAGGCGCCGGAGCTTCACCCCCACTCCAGCCCGCCGGCACCGAGAGCTCCACCCGCTCCGCCGCCGGTCCGCGCCGCCAGCCCACCGTGGCCCCTCTCCGGCTCCGCCGACTTGATGGTAAGCTTCCCTCCACCACTCTTCTCCTCACGCACCCGCCGATTTCCCCTCCCCTCCACGCCGACGCCGCCGCCTCGCTCCACCCTCGCTCGACCGCTTGCGCGACGCCGCCACCCCGACACCACCTCCACCAGTGCCGACACCACCAGGGGCTTCATCACTCACCAGGGAATCCATTTTAACCGGTACCACATCCTCCCCGGCCACCGTCCGCGCGGTGACCCCAGCACCGTGCGCCGGCCAATTCCTCTGTTTGAGCCGCAGCCACTCCTCGCCTCATCTGTTCCCCCCCCTCTGTTTCATTCAGCCCAGGCCATCGGCCCACTTGGCTAGCAGAGCACGCCTATCACACAAGAACTGTGAGGTCTTGAGTTCAATTCCAGTTGGTAACACTTTTTCCTCACATTTTTATTTTGTTACTTTTAGCTTATCTTAATTAATAAAAATCAGTGAAAATTTGGAAATAATATAGAGAAGCTGATAAAATTTAATTAGAAGGTAAACAAGGTTATTTAAGATTCTAAATTTGGAATTAATCCATGAAAGCCAATAAATTTTTCTAGAATGTGAATAGAGTTATTTAGGATTTAACGTTTAGTTAAATACCATATAAGAAAAGGCAATGAACCTTTATTAACTATAATAAATCTAAATATTAGTTAAAGGTATTAATAAGGAAGGATTTGGTTAAATAGGAGTCCCAATTAAAAATACATCCAAGTTAAACCTAAGGGAAATAAAATTGATAGCTATAAAAGTGAGGTTTTAAAATTAAAAGGATCACCCTTAATTACAATCAAAATATGTGGCCTAACATTTAACGTGCTGTCAATAGATAGATCTCAATAGTAAACTTAATTAGAAAATAAAGGCCGCTTCATAAAATTTATTTAAACGATAGGGCGTGACCATGAATATTTAAATTGGAAAGTCATGATTTATAATATAAACCCCACCATTAGTACATCGACGATAAATAAATCTCAACAGCTAAATATATATATAAGAGGTTAGAGAAGTGCGGATAGCATGCATGCAGCCCCCTAGTAAAAATAACAGTACTATTTCTTGCGTTCGCCATAGACCCTACTAAAAATATATATATACACATGTAAACACTATCAAGAACATATATATATATATATATATATATATATATATATATACACACACACACATCTACTATAAATCATGAAATCTTAAAAGGTAGCTTTAGTTAGTAATGATGACAAAGTATCATCATTTATAGCCGGCTCGAGTTATAAAGGGATAAAACATCAGTAGCAGTAATGTTCAGAAAGCACTTAAGTTAAAAGATTACAATAATATACAGATGCTAAGTTGCAATAGCTCTAGATCATCAAGTATCCAAATAATCGCACGGATATATATAAATACTCTAAAGAAAACATGTAACCATTAACGCGGGTAATTAGGGTCGTATAAAATACTGCCTCCCAAGCTCTGCCCCGATAGCCGAGTTTAAACTAGAATTAGAAGTGAGGGCCTAATAGCAGCTAGAGTATGAGCAAGCTAATAATAGTGCCATTAATTAAATCTTAACACTAGCTTTAGTACATAATAGTATATATAACAAGTTAGGACCCATATGAGTGGATCCTAATTCAACTTAAATTTAGCCTAGCTATGAATGAAGATACATAAGATATGATAATGGGATTATTAGAGATTTAAATTCTAATTAATTACCATATAAGAATAAATATTGAGCCCTTGCTATTTATCTTAATTAATAGTGAAAGCCTATATCAGAGATTAGTCTAAAAACTTAATAAAGATATCCAAATGTTATAATACCTTCGACTAAAAGATTTATAGAATAAGTACAGATCTCATCCATTAGTCCAGTTTGCCTTTACCATAACTTGAGTTGCAAGGAATGCATACCCTAAAGATAAAATTTGTACACTAAACTCCTGCACCAATTCATAAGAATACCCTAACTCATGGAACTTCCTTGATAAATACATAATAAAAGAGATTATTAATAAAAAGATCAAGTCATCGTATTATATCACCGACCTTGCCTCAAATAACCCAAATCACCCATTAACTCATAATAAAACTAAATTGAGTTTATTCGGATTTATTTGGATCTTTTGAGTTACTTGCTTTTATTTAGATTCAGTCGTTTATCGCGTAGTTAGAAACTGGAGTCCCGAAGAATGAATGGATCAAGCAAGATCGAGATCAAGTTGAAGATAAAGGCTGGAAGCTCAAGACCATCAAATGATATAGCTTTGAGTGAGCTCAAGACTGCGGTAAACCGCGCCAGGCGAGTCAATACTTTGATCATGTTGAACCTACGTTTTCTGCAAATTACTTTTGTTTAAATTATCAAATTGCATGCTGTTATGTTATATGCAAATACATGTTAATTTAAGATTCTAGTTATATCTCATTGTGTACTTGGTTAATATTACCCCTCCTTTGAAATATTTGAACATGTGAACATTGTCGCCCTAGCACAAATTATAATAGTAACCTTTCGAAAATAAGTCCGTAATTGTATGCCATGCGTAGTATTGTTTAGGTACTCATGGGCGAGAGCGCCAAGCATCACTTTTAATCATGAGAAAAGTTGGTTGGGCAGTCATGGTGATAATGACGGTGTATGTTGGATATGGTTATTTTATATTCCCAAAACTCTCAATTTGCTTTAATATCTGAGCGGATGGTTTGGGGGCTGGTATGTGGTGCGAAGGAATGCACAAAATTGTGGAGTGTGGTAGAACCGCTCAGATAATACTAAGGATAGGCATGGCAACGGGTTGGATATCTCCGGTTTCGCTTTTCCCGAATCGAAACCCAAAGTACTATCAAACCCGAACCCAAAATAACTTTCGGGCGAATAGGAGCCCGAACCCGAACTCATGGATACCCGATATCAATGGATATCCAAAAACTGGACAAAATTCTTCGATCTGCGAGTTGGGAGGCCGGAGAAGGGCGAACGCGGTGGGAAGGCCGGCGATGGTGGCCGGCCGCGAGGAGCGGGCAGCCGGGAAACGCCGCGGGAAGGGATTGCCGCGAGCCGGGCCGCGGGGGAGACGCCGCGGGAGATCCCGCCGGGAGACGCCGCGGGAGCCGGGCCGGGAGATCCGAGATGCCGCGAGGCCGGGCGCCGAAACGCCGCGGGGAAGGATTGCCGCGGAGCCGGGCCACCGGGAGACGCCATGCGGGAGATGCCGCGGGAGACGCTGCGGAGCCGGGACGCCACGGGGCCGGGCCGCCGGGAGATCCGGAGATGCCGCGAGGCCGGGCGCCGGAAGCGCCATGGGGAAGGGATTGCGCGAGGCCGGGCCGCCGGGAGACGCCGCGGGAGAGATGCCGCCGGAGACGCCGTGGGAGCCGGGCGCCGGGAGACGGCGCGGCGCGCGCGCGCGGGGACAGCGCGGGGGATCTGCGCGCGGCGGTGGCGCTGGGGGCAGCGCGGGGCGGCGGGGCGCGCGAGGATGGCGTCGACGCGTCGTGGGTCAGGTGGCGGCTGGGGAGTGGGGACTGGGGTGGGTGGGATTGGGTGGGTAGGGTTAGGGTTTCACTCATTTTTACTTATATACTAGGTGAAAGGGCCCACATGTCATACACACTTCGGGTATCCATGGATATCCATGGGTAGAGTTTGCCCTCCAAATCCAACCCGAACTCTTATCGGGTACCTGCCCCGAACTATCCATGGATAGAAAATGCCATCCAAACCCACTATTTTCGGGTTGGATACCCGCGGATACCCGGGTCCACGGATAATTTTGCCATTCCTAACTAAGGACTGAATCTTGTCATGTTAACCCGTGTAAAATAGTACAACCACAAGCTGGCAAAGTGTAGGCAGGGTTAACTAATTTGTGTAGCGTCAAGGTGGTTACGTGAAGGTATGACCACGAGCAAAGGAATGGATGTGTAATATTCCTCGCCTTTGCCCGTGATGGCTCACGAGGGACCCTTCCCGGCGTATGTGTAATATTACTACGGAAGGTTGACCTTAGCGGGCGTAACCACAGTGGACTATGCATTGTAAAGGCCCTGTGATAGTCTATTCAACCACATGGCTAAGGAATCATGTGGGGCAACGAGTAGATCTATCTCTTGTGGGTAAAGTGTGCAAACTCTGCAGAGTCAAAACTATTCGAATAGCCGTGCCCACGGTCAAGGGCGGACATGGGAACTTAACTGGATATAGTTCTGTTTTAAAAACATTGAAAGCCGAATGGAAACTTGTAGGCGAAGGACTGCCCTGGTTTGGAATTGTTCAGGTGTCGTCCCGTGGTAAGTTAAGCGGCTATAACGTCAAGAAATTGCTATATGGTGCGGATGCCATGTAACGGTGGATGGAATCGAATCGATATTAATAATGCATTTCCTTGTACATTAAGATTTGGTTCAAATTGCTAGGTCTTAGGGATTTTTAATTAATTGTATTCAAAAGCACTCCTTGCAAAACAAAATAACCCGAGCCTCTCCTCTGTTAAGCCATGCATACTATTTATTTGCATTACATGTATTGGCTCATGAGCACGGGTCGGAGTGCTCATGCTCGCTTTGCGACAAAATTCAGAATCAAGAAATCAAATCACCTCGCCTCAGCAACAAGATTGGACAAGCTGGCCGAGAAGATGAAGATGTCAAGGGTTAGGTCGCGAACCTCCGCCACGCTGTGGGCATGTCTGAAGGTCCCACCTGTGCTTCGTTCTTCATTGCTGCAACTTATGATTTCGCCTAATCGGCCCATGAGTAAGTTTACTATTACATTTACGCTTTCGCATGATATGTATTTTGATATTCAGAATCAGAAGCGTGAGCACTATCTCGATCCAGGAATAGTGCAGTAAATCACAGAGGAATCCGGATGTTAATATCTGGGTCCCTACATTGCTTGAGCTATTGAACTTACTTTTTCTTTATCAGAAGAGACATGCTGAGCTAAGGACGGAGCATGAGTAGGGTCAAAGTGGTGGTGAGTCGCAAGTGATGGAGTTCATTATGAACTCCGTTCATATAAGTAGTGATGGAGTTCATTGTGTACTCTGTTATTATGGACCATTATTGTATCTTTTTTACAGAAAGTATGTTGAGGGGCACAACTAAGTAATGCTAGTTCTGTGAGCATTGTGGAGTTTATTATGCTTGATCAGTTTACACATGATGGCATGAGTTCGTGTAAGCTAACACAACTTCATGAGGAGAGCCTAGACACTCTTTCGAAGGATTAGTTAGTCATATCTAACATGGGATAAGACAACTATGGAGAGGGACAAGGTCAATCAAGCTTAAAATTTCTTCAACCTGTGCTTAAGCCAGTATACTTGTAAAAACATACATGCGAATAATAAACTAAAAAAAGGAAAATAGTACCATGTTGTTTGCATGTAATTGCATTTCGGAAGCCCTGCAGGTCTCAAATTGATCATTGTCGAGATTATTTTTTGTTTGCTTATGTTTGTGTTTTCCTTACAAGTTGATTATTCTTCCATTCAGAAACCTTATTATTGTTTATGGAAACATAGTACTAGCATGTTGACCACTGTTAAGTAGAAATGTGCACATGCACTTTACATTCATTATTCATTGGTTGCTACTTTAATTGAACATAGTTCGATTCACTACAGTTAGATGCTTAGCTTGTAGACTTAAATTTCTCATATCCCCTACTTTTCAGGTTTGACAAGATTACTTTTAGGAGACCAGAGGATGCTGTTGATTCTGCGAAGGAGACTGGTTCAGCGAAGCTTGCACTGAAGGCTCTGTCATCTACCGCCCATCACATGTGAATCCGGGCTGGCCACAGTTGCTTGTTGCATCTTTTGATGGAAGTGATCTGATTGCAACACTACCATCAAGGACCATTCCCATAACAAAAACTGGGATGTACAATATGTACTTTATACACTGTGATCCGTCACTTGCTGGGTTGGAGATCGAGGGATTTCAGATTGGGATTAGGATAGCATGATGCAGGAACTGAAACTATATCAAATTGAGCACTTTTTCTTGATGGTTGTGTTAGCATGTTCAGCTGCATTGCCCACAATAGGAAGCAAAATAACACTGATAAAAGCCACCGGTAGGTTCAATGAATCAGATGATATGTTTGATGATTATGTCATTTGATTTGCAGAGATGTTATGAACTATGTTGTGATCGACTATCATTAAATTTGGACCAAATTTGTCTTTGAATTTAAATTTGAATATTTGTATTTTCATTCATAATTTTAAGTATAGTGCTTTAGAGTTATAGTTTAAATAAATTATTATATAATGTGATGTTCTCAAATACATATGCATATAGTGTGTGAGGAAATAGAGGGAATTGAGAAGTAGGGGCCCTGTTTTGAGGGCTCCTGCTGGAGTG
Organism: Dendrocalamus sinicus; assembly: GCA_036346575.1. NCBI lineage: Eukaryota > Viridiplantae > Streptophyta > Magnoliopsida > Poales > Poaceae > Dendrocalamus > Dendrocalamus sinicus. The sequence continues at coordinate 11,138 of JAYEVI010000190.1, read as the reverse complement.
CAGCCCAGAAAACAGGGCCCTTAAAAGTAGGGGGAGCTCTCAAATTAAAAATAGGGGTCCTGTTTTGAGGGCTTCTGCTGGAGATGCTCTTAGACCGTGCGGACGCCGATTTTGGTAGGTTGAATTGCCTGACAGCGTTTGCAAGGACGGCGACAGAAAAGCGAAAGCAGAGGGAGGAAGTGCAGTTGAGGAAACGGATAGAGTATCAGAAGACTATAGAGCACAGGAAGTGACTTCTTTTTCCGATCATTCCATAAACTAGTTGCGTTATTCGATCAGGAAGAGCCGGCAGCGCCAGGGCATGTCTATATAGTATTTTTCAGGACGAGCTTAACTAAAATAATAAGCACGTGAGTTATGATGTACTCACTCACTTTAAGACTAAATTAATTGTGTACTTGTACCACTTCTCCGGCTAGCTAGCTAGCTAGCTGGCAGCATTAAGGTTACGATTAAGAGTACATATAGAAAAACTAATACTAATAGTAAGCACTTGATTGACCGATATTAATGTAACGCCTTAAGGTACAAATCGATTTAGGCCTAATCTTATTTTAGATAGATCATGCACACGTAACAACCCGTTTGCACTTTCGGCCTCACTTCGCGTAAAACGATTAACCGGGGGTGCTACCATTAGAACTCCTAAATTTATATGTAAGTGATTCTCAAGCTAAGCTAGTAAGGTGGGACTAACCCACATCTTCATATGCGCGCACACATATAGGCCATCATGAACCGAGGTGTCACAATCAAGGAGCGGGATTAATGCTAAATCGATTGGATCGCACGTACACCGACATGTTGGTTGGATGGTAAATTGCGAATTTTTTGTACGGATAATCCGTTTTTTATTCGAAAATACATAAATATACCCGCGACAAAATTTTTTACAAAAATAATCTCCGCCGCCACCCCATTGGGCGCGTGCTACCTTTCGCCCAACCGGGAGGCGACATTTAGGGAATCGTGTACCGTTGGCGACTCGCAATCGTTTATGCGGTTGGCGACCGATTGCGATCGCCCAACCGTTGGCGGCGCAATTATGCCGCCCACTAACCTCGAGCACATTCCCTCGTTACGCCATTCTACTAATTCATTACGCCGAGAGAAGAGAGGAGGAAGAGGAAGAAAGAAGAGGAGAAGAGAGGGAGGAGGGGAAGAAAAGGAGGTGAGGAGAGAAGAGAAGTCGAAGCTATTCAATCGATTTGGATCCAGGTATTTTTTTTAATTATGTTGTATTTACAGTCTTCAACTCCCATGTTATTTGACATGTCGTAAATTTCAATCATACATGTAGGCATACATCATTAATGGCCAGTACTACATTGAGAGTGTATTATGGTGTTGGAATCATTCGTGATGGTCCGATGGTGTGGATTTGGCGATTTTCCGCAAGTCACTCGTACTTCGGATGGCGAGAATGCTCAAATGACGATGTGCGGCATTGGTGACCCGAGTTTTCATTGGACCCGAGGTGTGCGCGTCGTTGTGCAAGGGCTTTGGAGCGGTCTTCCACCGACATCGGATGGGAGTTGAAGACATTGATGCGCTCTGTTCGTGGAAGGGCTTTGTGCAAGGGTGCCGGCGCCGTGGATACGAGTGTGTCCTGCTTGTGCAACCGTGCTCACTACAAGCAGCTGCGCAAGCTCGTGAGGAGCGCGCGAAACATCAAGTGCTTCTCGCAGTGGATCGAGGGGGAACAATTGGAGAAGTGGTCGCTGTTGCACGACACGGATGGCGCAAGGTACGGAATAATGACAACTAACCTTGCCGAGGTGTACAATTGGGTTCTCAGGGGTCTCCGTTCTCAGCCCCTTGTCGCCATCGTGGAAGGTGTTCTTCACAGCACAATCCGCTACTTCAGGGGAGAGGCACGCGAGTGCAGCGCTTCATGCGCCAATCCGGAGCCCGATTCGTCAAAAATTACTGCGTACATGGGCGAAGGCACGAAGGTCAATTGCACACAGGTGCATGTCATGGGCAACAGGAGCATCGTTTGAGGTGGTACTCCGTGATAGAGCGGATTTGGGACATCTCGTTCACTTGTTACTCACGATGTATGCCTTGGAGATCATGCAAGCGAACCTAGCTGCACATGCAACAAGCTTAAGTTGTTACAGGCCATGCTCTCATGTCCTCGCTGCATGCGGGACCGTGCATGGATCCTTCTAACTTCATGTCCGAGTACTTTTTCAAGGAGAGAATCTGCAAGCTTGGTGTGGGGAGCTCAGGGGTTGAGCGATGGGAAACTTCGCCACTTTGGACATTTCAGCGAGGACCGGGTTCGGATATTAACATCTTGAAGGGTGGGAAGGGTCGGCGATGAGCCGACGTATTAGAAATGACATGGGCGTATCACAAGCCGGGACATCCGGTGCACGTTGTGGCGATCTGGTCGGGAGGGCACACAGCTAGGCGATGCAATGCATTTCGGATCGTAGTTGGTGTTGTAATGCATGCTAAAATTCATGTACCATTGTAAACCTTGTATGTTACATCCCTTTTACGTAATGCACTTATTTCGTTGAGCGTCTTGTTTCCCTTTTAAGTATTGCAATTTATTGGTGGCTACGAATCCACTTTTATTACGAAACTACAGGCTCTAAAGTGCCTACATAGAGTAATTTATTGTGAGATGACAAAAGATGTCAGCTTTGCCCAGTCACGCACTTACAACACGAAACAACACATACATTGCACTTGCAGGATCTATGGAAAGTACTACACCCAACAATTTTACTAAACACAACAGTCCTACCGCCACAGCATCAACACATCAACAACTACATGAAATAAAATACGACACAACCATAACCCTCGTTACCTACACGCCAAACGAGCCTCGTGGCACCCACATGGAGAATTCTTGAGGGCCGCCTCGGGCGTGGTGGCGTCGTGGGAGTGGCATGCACATATGCAGCTCGGGTTCGCAAAGAACATGTGGGATCGTAAGAGCTTCCTATATTCACGACCTCCTCGTTGCCCCTCTCGCGTTGCATCATTCGCGGAGGTCGTTGTTCTCTCGATCGACTCTCCATTCGGTTCTCCAAGTCCCATATTCGATCCCATAATGTACCCACATAACGATCAACATACCGTTCATGAGGAGGGTCGATCCACGGAGAAGTCGCATTTGCAATCTGCAAAAAAAGGGCGGTAAACTTCGGGTCCATAAGCAATATAAGAATGTAATATTACTATTTTGTACCCGTAGCGTGAGCATCGGAAGAAACGTCGCGCCATCGTTCGGGAATCTAAGATCCGGGCGCACCGCGTACTCATTGTGTCCGCATTTCGCCACGCTGGTTGAGCACGCCGACTTGATATCAATCGATGCGTGGACCGAACATATCCCTCCTTTCTAAGGGAATGTCGTCCCGGTGACCCAAATCCCATCGCCTCGGCTTCGACATGGTATGTTTCACCACGAAAGAGATGATTCTTCTTTGTTCGATTTACAATGTCATGGGACCCCAACCGTGCTACTTATAGCAACACGGAGGGACATTTAATGCTACATCGGCCTCTGAAAAGCCTACATAGAGACATTTATTGCTACATGGCCTCTCGAAAAGCCTACATAGATCGGCCTCTGAAAAGCCTACATAGGCGGCCTCTGAAAAGCCTACATAGATCGCCTACAAAGCCTACATAGGTCGCCTCTGAAAAGCCTACATAGGCGGCCTCAAAAAGCCTACATAGGCGCCTCAAAAGCCTACATAGATCGGCCTCAAAAAGCCTACATACACGGCCTCAGAAAAGCCTACATAGGCGGCCTCTCAAAAGCCTACAGGCGGCCTCTGAAAAGCCTACATACACGGCCTCTCGAAAAGCCTACGGAGGGACATTTATTGCTACACTGCCTCTGACGCGCCATCAAGCGTCGGGAGGAAGAGCTTCAAGCTCGTGAGGCGCTCTCAAGACCAAGACCGACGGAAAAGATGCAGCAGAGCCATCTTGAGCGCGACAAAAGGGCAAACAACCACGCTACACCCGGTAGACAAAATGTAATATTCCTAAGGCATGTTACGACTAGCGGTGGAGTTCGAACATTACAAATCTGAGTTCCACACATGCCACTGGTCACATCACTTATCACTTTATGTATCGACCGTTCTTCGGTCAATCGTGCCTAAAAAAAATTTACCAAATTTTTTTTTGCATCTACAACTTACATTGAACATAAACTTCTATTACAACTTTATCTGATTTTTACGCAGTTTATAACTAAAAAATTGACAAAACATACAAAAATCACGCGGATTGCAAACCCTTAAAACATACCAATGTATATATCAAGCGTTCTACATCAATTGTACTTACAAAAATTTCTCAAAATTTTAAATGCACCTACAACATACAATAAACATAAACTTTTATTACAACTATACCATATTTTTTCGAGTTTAAAACTACAAAATTGATAAAACTCTAAAAATTCACGGGGGTCGAGTAAAGTCGCCCATCCATCTGGCGATTGCAATTGAAATCGCCCAGCGATTAAACGGCGCAATCAAAGTCGCTCAACCGTCAGCGATTGCGATGAGTCGCCCAACGGTACACGATTCCTAAATGTCGCCTCGGTTGGGCGAAAAATAGCGATCGCCCAATGGGGTGGCGGCGGAGATTATTTTGTAAAAATTTTGTCGCGGGTATATTTATGTATTTCCGAATAAAAAACGAATTATCCGTACAAAAAATTCGGTAAATTGCTTTCGCGCGAGAGCGAGAAAAATGAGTTCCGCTAGCTCAGCTAAAACCCTGAAATCGATGGGCACGATTAGCCCATGTGTCGTCGCCGTTGACCGGCCATCGATCAGTTATTCAGGTGTGCTTGAAAGCGGATTTGACCGGACGGAACCGCAGCAGCGCACAACAGGATGGGGCGGGGTGTCAGCGCAGCAGCGGCGGAAACAGACGGCTCGTCTCTTCCGCTAAATTGGGAGGAGACGACAACGGCTTCGAGTTTGAGATGACCGAGTAGGAGGGTATTTTTGCAAATAATCAGGTACGCGCGGGCGGTTTTCACAATACATGCGTAAGTGGGGAGTTGGGAGCGTCCTCATGCTCTTGATGGAACCTTTTGGATCAAATAGCTAAGATCGTGTATATCTATCGTCCTGCTTATTTCGCCTAAGTTTCTAAATTCACTTATTTTTATTATTTATAAATTTCATCTTTTTTAAATTTTTAGCTTTTTGAGTTTTTGGCGGTTCTTTTTTTGTATTTGTTTGCGTTGTCCGTGATGAGTTAGCATATTTTTCTATTTTTAAATTTAATTACATCAAATAAGTCACTTTCGACTACTGATGTAATTTCAGCCGATTCTGATATAATTTTAGCCATAAACCACTATTTTTTAGCCCAGCCGAGTAGGACCTATAAATCCACTAATTGCCACGTATTCATCAGACACCTTGTCCTTATCTTTACGGCATCTTATCTCTTAAAATTATTTAACAACAATTCTGCCACCTTAGGAAAAAAATCAAAAGCACTTATATATAGGGTCATTTGGCATTTGCACTTTTGGCTTTTGGTGAAATTTTTGAATTTTGGTACATTTATATAGATTACGGAGAGATAGATACTCACTTGTGATTTTAGATGGTACGGATGTTGGGCTTTTAACGTGTACATCGTTTAACTTGTAGACCCCATTTTGAGAAAATACTCCGTTTGAAAGTTAGGTATTGTAACAAAACTAAAAATCACCGGTTTGAAGGAAAAGAACATGCCCATAGATTCCCTCTCTCCTTCCTCCCTCTCACGTCCCAGAGCCATCCGCGATGGAAGCTCCACGCGTGTTGGTTCAGTGGTGATCGGTTCATTGAAAAGCTCATGGCTTATGGTGAAAACATGTAGTGATGAAAAAATCACATAATGGTGAGAGGCTTATTTAGCATAATTAAATTTAAAAAATATAAAAATATGTTAGCCCATTACGTATAATACAAACAAATACAGGAAAAAGAAATGGCAAAAAGCTCAACAAAAAGCCAAAAGTTCAGAAAAAGACGAAACTTATAAATAGTGAAAAATAAACCAGAAGTTGAAGCCGAGTTGATCAGGGCCTCAGTAATATGCAAGACGGCTTGCCGGAAGGATCGGCCTTTAATTTTCTGACTTGCATTCAAGGTCCTGTTAATTCTATCGTTAATTCCCTGCCTCTGCTTTTGGTTTTTTATAAAATAAATAGCCTATCGTTTATTCTTTACTTGCCTTACGAAGCAAGCCTAACAGTTGGCTATAAATATCCCCTGCTCGTGCTGCATCGTTTCCCATCCACGGAGTGGTACTACACATTTAGGACACGCTATAAATGAAAGTACACTAGAAAAAGTGACGCATGTTGGGGTGGGGTGCGCGTAGCAGAGCAGGACTTCGGTCGCACTTATTTTGGATTTCCGGAGCTGGCGCTTTCGGCTTTCCCGATGCGTTGCCGTGCGCGAGTAGCTGTGGAGCCTTTAACACGATATAACCACACGTGCTTGTCTGATCCGCTGGTCATTTTTTTAACTTAAAATTAATTTATGTTTATATTATCTATAACAATTAGCTTTTAAATTATATATTTTTAAAGATATGGTTAATAAAAAACTGTAGTTAAAAGTATACTAAGTTCAATTATATCAGCTAAAATTACATGTGACTATTTTATTCTGCATACTGTCTCTCGCGAATAACCAGAATTTAAATATTTAAACCATAAGTCATAAGCTATTAGCCCAAAAAATTCTATATAAGTCGATCAACTCATCTGCCTACTCTGGCCATCCGTGCATTTTCGTTCCGAATTTATGACTTTTTAAAGCCAAACAAAGTGGAGAGCGATGCGGGAAAAGATTTGTACACGGGTCAAAGTTCCAGGATGCTGAACAAAAGGGGACAGTTCTGTAGTCCCCCAACAGAAGAAACAAAAACACAAATGATTTGAGGGGAAAAACACATCAATGACATAAGGACAATGAAAAGTTTTTCTAAAAAAAGAATGAAAAGTCAAATTCAAATCACTGGTACATGGGTACAACACTGCCTCTAATTTGCACAGAAATGTGTGGTTATTTTAACATATCGCTGATATTAACTTTGACCACACATATTATGCGAGACCGAGAAAACGCGGCGATGATGTTGCTTTCTAGCAGACTAGCACCGGCAAATTAATTGACTTATTCCTCGTTCGTTTAATTTCCAGCCGCTAGCGTCTAATTAAGTTCTCTCCCTATATATACCATCCGAAGTGTTCTCCCAGCTAGGCATCTCCTGTTCAGAGTTAGCTAGCTGGCTAGCTAGCCAAGGTCAGGGACTACGTACGGCAAAGTGCAATCCTGAATTGGAGAAAATTCAGAAGCGTCTTCTTTGAACAAACTGGTTAACATCAGGTAATCAGCTTCTGATGTTAAGTTTAAGTTTATGCACGCAGGGGCGGATCTACAGTAATTTATAGGTATTCAGCTGAACACCTAAATTTTTTTGCAAAAAATCTGCTATATATTAGGTGTATATATATATATATATATGTATGTATGTATGTATGTATGTATGTATGTATGTATGTATGTATGTATTTGAGTTTAAATTACAGTATTTGAAGTAAAAAAACAGCTCGGGCCGACTGAAACTTCCCACGCGCCGAACGGCCCAGTGCGCGGTGCGCCTCCGGCCTCCACGGTCCACTCTGCCGCTCGCGTGATCGCGTCTCGCGCTGCGGCGCTGATTAGGGCCCTGTTTGGCATAGCTTCATCAACAACTTCATAAGCTGTTGTGAGCTGTTTTTTTGCCAAACACCCTTTTTGCAAATAGCTTCATGGATGAAGCTCCTTAAATCATGCTCTCACAAGGGAATAGGGTGGGGTGAAGCTGAAAATAGTAGCTTTCACACTCTCTCCTCAGGCTCATGATTCTAGGAACCCACTGCCCTTGTAGTTGATAGAAATTACAACACTTTGCCACTAGGTCCCCACGCCTGTTTCCTCTCCTCCCGTTCGCACTTCTCTAATGATTTTAATTTTTTAATTTTTATTTTTTTAATTCATACTCATTCAAATATATTATTTTTAATTCATATGACCATATCTGACATACAACTCCAAATGTTAGAACAAGTCGGTAGAGGGGCATCTTGGACAATTGCCCTCTTTCACCATGCATGAAGTTTGTTAGTGAAGCTGTTTTGCCAAGCAGCTTTTCCAAAACAGTTTTAGCTTCATCGGTGAAGCTGCTCGTGAAGCTGAAACAAAAAAAACAGCTTCACTAGTGAAGCTGAGCTGTGCCAAACGGGGCCTAGGTCTCGCCTCTCCTCCTCATCTCGAGTCGACTGGTTCTCGGTCCTCACGCTGCGCCGTCTTGGTTCCTCACTTCCTCGCCTCCTCATCTCGAGTCGATTCGGTTCCTCGGTCCTCACACCTCGCCGTCTTCGGTTCCTCACTTCCTCTCCTTCTCATCTCGAGTCGACTCAACCCTAACCCTCTCTATCTCTTAGATCCGCGCCGGCGCGCGGCAATTGCTGTATTGGCGGTGGCGGTAGGCCGCTGCCCGCTCCTTCCTCGAGCTCAATCGGGTCCAGCAATCGGCAGCGGCCGCACCACCGCAGCGTAGTCCCTCTCCGGCTCTCCCTCGTCTCGTCAGCTCATCTCCCTTCGACCTCCGTGACTCCGCCCGGCCGCAACGCAGTCCCTCGTTCGTGGCTTCGTGCAGCCGTGCAGGTTGGTTTAATTTTTTCGTGCAGTCCCACTGACCACATATCAATAGCAGTAGAATACTCCTTTGTTCCTAGCAATAGTTCTGGTGACCTGTAGCCAGAAGAAGCAAAAAAGTTAAGTCTGATTGATAAAAAAACTTACGGAGAATAATTTAAGAAGAATGTCAAAACACTGCTGAGGAATCTGATGTTGGCCGATGACCTACTGTACCACAAAGTCACAACCAATTGAGTATAAGGTTTTAGTGGGCTCCTAGTCCAAAATCACATATTTTCAATTATTCAGTAAAAGATTTGAGGTCTTCAGATCCCTGAAAAATGACAGACGAATACCAGCTTATAGTCACCATCAGAATAGATTGGATAATATATGCAGATCAAGAATAGAAGGTAAATCAATCATTACCTATGAAGTACCCAATTGTCATGAAGATACTTTACACCCTCTAATTGTGAATTGGCCAATATGTTTCTCAGAATCTCAGTTTCTGCACTGATCAAGAATAGAAGGTAAATCAATCATTACCTATGAAGTACCCAATTGTCATGAAGATACTTTACACCCTCTAATTGTGAATTGGCAATATGTTTCTCAGAATCTCAGTTTCTGCAGTAGTTAAGACTTAAGAGAATTGGCCATGTGAAATTGTGAATTGTAGTAAATTGTGAATCTTGGTGTGCCATTGGAGTAACAGATATAGTGCACATTATCTTTTTGCATGTAAATCCTTAGTTTTTCTGATTTTCACTTTAGTTTTTCTTTTGTTAGTTCATTTTAGTAGTCATGATTTATGATAATTCATCCAATTATCTTGAAGTATCCCACACATTTGGTATAGCACATACAGTCATACACATTTGGTATAGCACATGCGTTAATATTTAGTTCTTAATTATTTTATAATTTCTTTGTATTATTTCAGTTGTTATGCATGTAATACGAACAATTGTACTTTAATTTTGCTATTATGGACCTTTATGTTTTTTATTAAACAATATTTTTGTAACTTCGAATACCCATTCCGAAATTTCTGGATCCGCCATTGTATGCACGTATGTGTTTGTTTGATTACCTTTTCATTTCCTTTCACCTTTGCCATCGTTAAGCTATTGGTGACCTATTCCATGCTTACCTTTCTTGGTTTCCGATCCGTTCATAATGTTGTAATTTAGTTCCATTTCTAAATTGACTGTCGCATGCATGGCCTCAACAGCTAGTTGTTGACTTATTGCTAACTGAGTTGTTAATCAGTTTAATTTCTTGTATTTTAGTGGGATTAATTCCATTTGTAACGTAATTTTTTTCCCATCGATCTCACGTGCAGGTGATACATCGACACCGGAAAGATGTCAGCTTCCATCGGCCGCTCGGTTACGGACGTCGGTTTCCTACTCACATCGGTTGCCGCCAGCGTGGCACTCAACGTGCTCGGCGCGACCCACGCAGTCGACAGCTACGACGCCACGCTGCTCGGCGTCGCTGGCATCCTAATCGGCATCAACGTCATAGCGGTCGGCATTTGGATGTCGGACAACCCCGCGGCTGCCCGCGCCATATGCACGAGGCAGCTGGCATCCTAGGAGTCGTCATGGCATCATCGGCCGTCACCGCGGTCGCCGCCGGCGCTGTCGACCCGCTGCTCTGCTTCGGGCTACTGGTGCTGCTGCTCATTGGCATCTCTCTGTCTCTGGTCATGCACGATGCTCTTGGCCTTGGTGTGTAGGATACGTTGCTTCACCTGTTTGTGCACTTTTAACTATGATCTGGACATCCCGTTTTGCTGTAATACTACTAAATTGTAAAAGAGAAGTAATGCTAATAATGAAAGCAATCCAAAGGAGAGTTTTGCTGTCCGACCTATCGGCTTTTAGAATACCGAATAAGTAATGCTTGCGGAGGTTCCCGGACCGTCGTCGGCACCGTCTCGCGTTATGAATTTTGTCATTCGGCAAGAAATTCCATTCTTACCTTTTACCAACTTACTCCGCATGAAAAGCCCCAAACAGAATGCATTTGGACCAAAAGATCCATGATACCCATATGTAACATCCTGAAAAATCTGAAATTTAAAATATGAATTTCTTGAATGATTTTGCAATATATTCTATTTGAGTGAGGATGTTTATGGCATTTTTCTGGAATTTTGTTGAGGTTCCAAAAATTTAAGAAGCTCAAAAAGAAACAAATATTAGTGATACCCTAAAAGGAAATAAAATAAACAAAATTAAATGAGCCAGTAAGATAACAATAAATGAAATTATATATATACACAAGTGAATGAAATATGCAATATACTAACATTGTGATAAGCATAGCCATGGGAGAAATAAAAATAAAAGCTAAAAATTTCAAATGGCATGCAAGACTTTAAATAAATAACCACAAATATGAGATAAAAACTTAAAATAAAAATCCAAAATTTAAGGTAAA